>SOPF01024418.1:241-28184 GCA_012979155.1 Hypericum perforatum | reverse complement strand
AAAAAAAAACAGAAGGAGACATAATCCAATTATAAAACACAGTAATCCTACTAATCACAATTAACCTATTCATAACTCGGATTAACTAATTCTTATGCCACATGTAATGTTGCCTTTTGTAGCAAATGCCTCCTCGCAAGAATCACAGCCGAAGGGCCAATTAGCGTCGGCATCTAACTAACCTATTGGCCTCCTCCACTCACTAGTCCGCAATTGGGATACATCATTGTCTTCCTCCAGACAAGCGACAATATCTCTGTTTGTTTAATACGGCGACGTTGACGTCCAAATCTATATCTCCCCTCAAAATCCTCCACCAATGCTTTTTAACATCTAATGGAATCTTTTCATTGGCCCAAGCAGGTGAGAATTGCCCTATCACGGGACACATTGTGACAAAAGGCTACAACTTGAAACTAACATTTTACCCGAAATATTTAAATCAACTAATTGTATAATCATTTTAATCTGGTTAAGATGTGCTGAGTTTAAAATTTTATGAGATATACAAACTCTTATGTAATTGTAATAAATTTTTGTTATATTTCAAATGTTCTATATTGACTTGAGAGGTAAATTATATGTGCTATCAGCCAAAAAGGAAGAAAAAAAAATTAAATAAACGACAATGTTTAGTTGGCTAGCTGCTATATCATACAGTATTCCAAATTTTTATTCACCCATCTAGTGCTTGTTTTTAAAGGTAATTGATGTAATCAGCCACGCCTAATATCTTGTTTTACTTGACTTTGGGATTGCTGATTGGACGTTAAGGAGGAATTGGCGTCAAGTTTAGCTTGTAGCATTATTACGGTCTTCTTTATGTACAATTATTATTTCAATCAGTGGCCGACGGCCTGACGCTGCATTTTTTAACTCTTAATTATAGGTGCTTAGTATTTAATTAAGGAAAAAGTGCACATAAGTACTATGTGATTTGCGTTTTCGCTTTCCAAAAAAGACCCTATAATTTTTTCGTTCAAATTTTATTTATGTGATTTATTTTCTCGGATATTTCGGAGTTCTTGGGCCTTGGCATTCCGTGTAGATGCCTGCCCATATTCCGTTCGTTTTTGATCCATATCACCAAAAATGACACCGTTGAAAATTTTATGTGGACTTTCATTTGTTGACTTGACATGTATTGAGAAAAAAATCTTAAGGACTAAATTTGGATGGAAACCATTATATTAATTTTTTTGAAATTTGCAAAATCAGAGGTAATATGTACTTTTCCATTTGATTAATGATGGTGGTGTGGCCATCTTAGCTTATTAAGTCTATTTTTTTTTTGTGGTAGCTTATTAAGTCTATTGACGCCTGATCAGGCATGTTCTTTTGTTCTTCGACTTTTGAATCAATCTATCAACCAATTATTTGGATCTGGGCTGGTAGACTATTAATATATTTAAACTACATATTTTGAGTTCAAATTATGTTAAATTAATTGAGCTATCTATCAAGATCAATACAACCGTAACCATTTTCTTCATTCTATTATTTTACTCACAAAAGAGTGGTAATATGCTCGAGCTACAATTGATGGTTTTAATCAAGATTTGCTACTACATTTAGAATCTAATGTCGGCTGAGATGGTCGTAGATCGATCTCCTTGTCCAACTGCTTATACTTTTTCATTATTCTTTGGTGCTAAACGTATTCCATCACAAGGTAAAACAAAATTTAATTACTTATGAAACGATACACTTGGTGGTAAATATAAGCTTAATGAGTACATCAGTAAGTTAATTTTATCGCGAAAATGTTTTAATGAAGTTGATAATAGTATCAAGATGGATTCCTTGTTAATGTCAGGATACTAATGTGCTAGTCACGGGATTCGCTTACATTAATTCGTTTTCTGATGCATATTTAATGAATATCTGATAACCCTCGAGGTTTCCCTTTAAGAAAAAATAAATTATTTAGATGCACGGGAGTATTTATAGTATTTGTATTTTCTATTCTCTTTCTTTTTAAATATTTTCTCACTTTTTTCTTCTTCTTTCTCTTCCTTGTCTTTTCTCTTCTCTTCCACATTTCTTTTTCTCCATCACTTTTTTTTCTGACCTAAATAAAATAAACGTCAACGAAGAACAAAACAGGAAGAAGAAGATAATACGTTTTAGGGCTCAGCATATGATGACACAAAAACACGACTCTGAGATAATCGGTGAGATTCTAATAATAACTAGTGAGTTCATCGATGAGATCTCGACTCCAATCTCCACTTCTCTATCCTTCTTGATGTCTCCACGACAATAACCTATCACGACGTCTAAATAGCAGAATAAGTTATATCAAAAATGGCAAATCCAATTATGATGGTCGGTTATCTAACCAGTTAGATCTTGACTCTGATCTTTACCTCTCTCTTTTCACTCGGTGTCTCCACGGCAATAATATATCTCACTGTCTAAATGGCATATTGAGTTATATCTAAATGGCAGAGTAATTTATGTTTAAATGATAGACTGAATTATATCTAAATGATAAACATACCAGTTTCATACTGATAAGTATACATCATTATAAAATAACATCAATACGTCATTTAGACTATTAACAATAAGTCATTCTAATTAAATGTGTTATGTTATTATGACTAACTACACCACGACATTCTAACCAATAAAAATAGGGTTAATTACCCTCAGGTCCCTGTACTATTGACAATTTTGTAATAGAGTCCATGTGTATTGTGTAATTTGAATAAGATATAAGGTTCCTGTGTTATAACGAAATATTGGCATAAGGTCCCTGACTTAACCTTCGCTGACATCATCAATTTTTTTCCGTTTTTTTTACATTGAATTGACCAAAATACCCTTAAGCCAAAAATAAATAAATAAAACCCTTCTTCAACCTCAAGCCAAATCCAAACCATCCAAAGCCAAATCTAAATCCAAAACCGCCCTATCATCTTCCAACTCTTCGCACCTCGTCCGATCTCAACCACCCCCAACCGCCCATACGAGCTCACCCACAAGGACTGGCTCTCCCCTTTCCAAGCCCTAAAGCTCTTCTAGTCCCTCCCCGACCACCGCGAAACTGTCATCTCTGTGTAGGCCCAGTACTCCACCTGCAAGGACTACGCCCCTACCGAACCCTTTCTCATCCTCCTCGTCTCCAAGCTCGCTCGAACCCGCAAATTTGATGCCATCGAGCAGATTCTGGCCCAGATTAGGGCCCAACCACCGTGCCGCCTATCGGACGAGTTTTTCTACAATGTCGTCAAGGCATTTGGTAGAATTGGTGGCCGGATTAGGATGGCAATTGGTTTAATTATGGATATGCCCCCGGGGTTTAATGTCTGGCCGAGCGCGAAGACTTTCAAATCCAGTTCGACATCGAGGATGGGATTGTCGATGATGACTCAATGCTAGTTATTCCTGGTCTGGGCGACGGCGGGTTAGAACAAAGAGGAGGACAGCGAGAAGAGGACGGGGAGCCGCTCGTGATTGTGGTAGACAGGGACGTGGGCTAGGGGGCTGCGGAGGAGCGGGAGTAGGGGACGGGGGAGGAGGGCGTCATGCCGGGAGAGGTGGGTGAAGGGGCCGAGAAGGGGGGGCTAGCACGGGCCGATTTGGCTTTGGATAGTTTGGATTTGGCTTGAGGTTGAAGAAGTTTTTTTTTATTTTTGGCTTAAGGGTATTTTGGTCAATTCAATGAAAAAAATCGAAAAAAAATTGATGATGTCAGCGAAGGTTAAGTCAGGGATCTTATGCCAATATTTTGTTATAACACAGGGACCTTATATCTTATTCAAATTACAAAATCGTCAATAGTACAGGGACCTGAGGGTAATTAACCCATAAAAATATGCTATAATGATTAATAGAAATATGTTATTTTGACTAACAAAAATGTGCACATAGAATGATACAATTAATATTTTGCCTCTAACATGTCAATTTTGTAGGGAATAAGAAACGTGTGTATTGTACTGAATTATCTTTCGATGATGGGTCAAGTCTAACACCATGTACATCCGCAATCCATCCAACTTAGGTCACAAAATAAACAAATAATTTCTCTTTCATTTATATTCAATCCAATCCAACCCAATATCACATCTTTTTACCTACATCCATAACCTAGAACACAACCAATGCATGGTGGGTAGGATGGCAATGAATCATATCTCCTTTCTAAGAGGTCAGGGGTTCAAATCCTACCTCTTGCGAATAGGGAAAAATCTTGATTGGGAGGGGAACAAAGTCCAAAGCCGTTTGAATACCCAAAAGTTTAAGCCCAAAAGGCTAAACTTAAAATTCACCCAAAAAATAACCTAGAACACAAAGATAAATAATTAATTTCTTTTTCATCTACATATTATTTATTTTATTATTTATTTATATTAAAATTATAATAAACATACAAAAATTATTATTAGAGAAAGAGTTGGGCACAAATTTTGATTAAGAAGCAACAATTTTTAATTTAAAAGTAGATTTGAGATAATTCAAATTGATTTACGAAAGTAAAATATACATATACAATTTCTTAGATTATGATTTCTTCAAATTCGAATGTTGGAATATCAAAAATACATTTGAACTAATAGTCAATCGAGTTACATACACGAATTTTGGCTGAAAATTCACAACTTCTTACTCGAGGTCGAATTGAATTGATTCAAAAATTCATATGTCTACAATTTTTTAGTATATGAATTCTCCAAATTCAGAGTGTAATGATATTCAAAATATGTTTGAAATTAATATTTAATCAAATTACATCCGTAAACATAATTAGAACAAAAGAAAAGATTGTGCATCAAATTATGTCAATATTAAGTTATATTTATAAAAAAATTTTGAAAAATAAGAATTTTTCATTGTAAAAATAACATTGAATTATATAAATGCAAAATAATATCCATAAAAATATATTTATTCAAATAACATTATATCAAATATAACTAAATGAGTAAATAAAAAAGCAAAAAAAAAAATTGTTAATGGGCACACCACCCGCGCCGGGTGAAATTTTTTGTTCACCTCATTGTTTGCTTTATTTTTAATTTTTATTAATTAAAAGAATCCACGGCCTCATACGAGGCTCGCAGATGTACATTGTGGCTGGCTGGCTGCCCGGCCCCATGTAACTGTAAAACTAGGTTACTTATTATTGATTTTTTTTATGTTTATGTTTTCAGCTCTCCTACTTATTTCATATTTAGCAAATGTAAAAATAAAACTTGGTCGATGTTATCTAATATCTGAATATATTTTTACTCGACCATTTTTTTATTAAAATCATATCAAAGTAAATATGCTTTATCTTAATATTTTAGCTTAGTAGTCCTATGAATTTGACTCACGAAAATATATGTGCGCGTTAAGATTTAAAATCAAAAACCTCCCATAACCGTTATATAAATGATATTATACGTGACTGCAATGTTAAATGCGAACGTACGGGAAGAATTTGGACAATTAATGCGAGTCGTTACGTACAAAAAATGAAAAATGTGATCATCAGTTGAAATACATGGCTTAAACTACGACTTCAAAGGCTTGGAGGAGAACTCGCTAGACGATCGAGACTCAACGTTCTTCTACGCTGAATTACGTGGTGGTAGGCCATTAGCTTAGTCCCAACGGGGAATTGTGTCCATGTATACTGGAAACGTTACAATCAAGTCAACCTAAAAAAATTCAAACTATTACCAGCCAAGTTAATTGTTTAATGTTTTAAAAAATAAAAGTAAAGTTGTTTAAATTATATGTGGAGAATATTGTGCCAACTTTAATTATAATTGGAGCACGCCTTTTGTTTCTTGCTCGAGCGGGGCGATGGGGCCTTTTCCTTGCATAAAAATGCTACTAATTTATTTATTTTTTAAACAACTTTGCTTTTATTTTACTTAGTAACCTCTAGTGAGATTGTATATTTATTTTTATTATCAAATATCTGAATACATAGTGCTACTTGAGATTCAATTCAAAAATTGTTAAATTTTTCAAACTAATATTAAATTTTTTTATTAATAATTATTAATATTCAAAGCATAAATTCTGATCTGACAATTGTCTGACTGACAAATTTTTTGGATAACCTCCCAATTCAATTTTAAAATCATTAGAAATAATGTCGTATAAATAAAATACAAAGTAGACTCGCAAAAGTATATTGTACATTCCTATCACTAGGGGTGAGTTTGGTGCGGTGTGGTGCAGTTTGGGCGAAAACCGACACCACACCGCAACTTTTTTTTGGAAAAAAATAAACCGCGCGGTTTGCGGTTTTTGCGAAAAATCGGGTGGTGCGGCTTGTGCGGTGTCGGGGTGGTGCAGTGCGGGATGCGGTGTGGCATGCGGTTTGGGCCCAGCCCATTTTAACAGGCCCAAATCGATAAAAATAATATATAAATTTGAATTAAATTAAAAAAAATTGCAAAAAGTTAAAAAAAATGCAAAAAATAGGTGGTCAATAAAAAATATGTTCATGAAGAGTAACTTTTTTAAGATATATTATATAAAATATGTATATATGCATATATACATATATATACATTTAAAAAAAAATACATATATATGGTGCGGGGCGGGACGGTTTTTCGCGCGGTGTGGTGCGAAAAACCGCACACCGCACCTCTTTATGCGGTGCGGTGTGGTGTGATGCATTTTTTCCTCCGAAACCGCGCGGTTTGTTGAATGTGCGGTGTGGGGCGGTGCGGGGTGGTGCGGTGTGCGGTTTCCGCGGTTTTTTGCTCACTCCTACCTATCACCACCCATGACCTATCCGCCCCAAAGTGGGGCCAACGAAGAGGAAACAGGTTACCTACAGAATCCTGCGTGTCAAGCCATAATTCGTCCAGCTTGAACGAGTGTACGATATACAAATGGATAAAATTATCGGAAGCAATTGTGGAACATGCTTCATTTAAAGTAGTTGGGGACATGTTTCTATTATAATACTTTTATATTAATTTTTATTTTTTAATAAAACTAATTATATTAAAGTTAAATATATTTTTAAACAAATTTAAAAATGTTAAAATTAATTCTAAACGAAACCAATTATAATATTATTAATAACATAAAATAATTTGTTCGAACTGAATGACGCGAAATAGTAAAAAAATTAATTTGAAATTTTTTTAAAAAAAAGTTTTAAAAAATGACGTGATAAAATTTGTGCACACGAACTAACCAGACCGCACCATGCAGGAAAAAACATCAACGTGGTACCGTGACATGCAGGGTATTGCGCATGCCAAGCCATTTTCGTGTGCCCAACCAATCACGGTCACCTGTGTAGCGATTTCGTAAACTCACTTACCATGTCATGTCCAAAGTCCCTTACAAGTACATCACCTGTGTGTGAATTCCATCAACGACTTTTGTTTGAATGAACTGATTAGGTTGAATCAGATCAAATAACTGTTTAGGTAAAATGTATACACGAGTAAATTACTAATTGATTATTATAAATCAAACAAATCTAATTTATTCAACATGCGTTTGTAATACCACACTCATATATTTCTTGGTGGCATTTTTATCTATAGCACTACTCTACCTACATAACACGAATAAACTACATTAAATTGATAATGATACCCGAATATTAAAACATATAACGTATTGATTATTACATAATGCCTAATACTTATCCATTTATTTGCACATTTGAATTTTTAATAGCCGGCATAAGCCCACATGGATAATAATGAATATGTACTACCTCAACTATAAGTACGAATTGCTTCTACGTCCAACAGATTAATAAATAATAAAAATATGTTAGGTTCCATATCTAACAACAATAACCTAATTAATCAAACAACAACAAAATAATTCATCAACAACAAAAATATAACTTACAAACATAATGGACAAAATGTTAAATCAAATTTGAAAAATTGTAACCCGATCGAACCACAATTTAGACTCATATTTAAATGTTTGATTAGGTTCAACTCGGTTAGTCATAAGTATCTAACTAGTATTCTAACCAGTTGAACTACAACTCTGACCCAAAATTCGATCAATCCTATTGAATATATGCTTATGGTTGATTCGATTCAAACAAATCAGAAATTCAAATTTAATTTTACTAAATTGAAAAAAAAATTAATTAAATTATGTAATGTTGAACACAAAATAATTCATTCAAAATCTAATTAATCAAAACAAATAACTTATTTTATCTAATTCCATGCTATCACTTGAACACCAAATCTGTAAATATTTTTTAAATACCAAATCAGCAAAAATCTGTTACATTAATATCTTTAAAAAAAATAAGACTATTGGCTTCCAGCTTATGAAAAGATGGCCGCTAGCTACAAGTAATTTGACCAATAAAGTAAAAATAGTAGCCACTTGCAAAGAACCTTCATTGGTGGATGTTATAAAAGGTTATCACAAGATTGGCATGTACTTTAATTGCTAGTGATGGCCAGTTAACATCTTGAATGCTTGAACGTACGATAAGATTCAAAATGTAAGAGATTTGTATTTACGAAAAAAATTAGAATTATATTTATAAATTTTAAAATATAATCAAACAAATCATTTTTAAATTAAAAGCCGACAATATTAAGCTTTCAATAATATGAACGAAAAAATATCTTCTATACTTATCATTACTCATTGAGATGCTTTTGCATATCCCTGTTTGTCGAGCAATATGGAAGCCAAAAAAAAGACAGAATAGACATAAAAGTTGAATTTTTTAAAGGCGAAGATATTATTGTTTAAAAGTGGCCCGCACTAAATTAAGACTTTTGTTTGGCTTCACTGTCATTATTGTACTTAATTGCATAAGTGCTTTTAACTTTCAAAGATCAAGCAGTCTTATCGCTTCATGGTCACATTGATTGTACGCCTGGTGATATTTCAAATATTGTACTTGTATAGAAATAAACATAAACGAAACACAACATTTAATTAGATAAATTTCAATTAGAAATAAATCACGAGTATCAGAATGACGAGCTTTACATAGAAACGATCGTCATTTCACCATTTGAATTAACATTTACAAATACAAAGTATATTAAAGAGAAATCAGCTTCTATTTATATTTTACTTCCGCCGCTCTAAAAACTCTTTATTAGTTAGTTCAAATTTATATTATATAAAAGCATATTTGTAACATTTAGAGATGGCAACTAATGTCACCATCCATCTAGCTACATTCCATATAATGACATTAAGTTTAAAAAAAGAAACGTTTTGTACATATCCCTTTCTTGCCGTGAAAAATAACTTTTGCACCAAAATGGCCTATGCCATACCCTACAAAATAAATAACCTAGTCCTAGCACCTATTTTCCCTACGTGAGATGCTCGCAGTCAATTGAGTTGGCTAGTGCTCATACTGGAGATTAGCTGGTCGTAGAAAATGACGACGGCGGCAACCTTAATTTGCAAGTGCATCCACCGTCGTTGATCCAACATTTGTTTTCTTTTTTTTGTATTACTATAAAGGGAAAAGAATCTTTAAGTACCCTGTGGTTTGCAAAAAAATCATCTTAGTACCCTGTGGTAAAGAACCCTTAATTCGAGTCATACCTCACCAATTTTCCATCACTTTGGTCCCAAAATTACGATACTACCCCTCTCTGAATCAGAACCTAACCAAACCCAATTCAACCGGACCGAACCCATATTCAATTTAACACAATGGAGCATAAAAAATAAGATATGATTCGGATTGAGCTGAAATTTTACAAGAAGCATCCTAAAAATACGCAGGACTTACGAAAAAAATTTCAGAAATTTTAGAGGCCCGGAAGTAATTTTTTTTTCAAAGCTCTGAAACTTCGTAAAATCATATAAAATAGAAAATACATCCAATTAAGTTGAAAATTGTCCCATTGGGAAGAATCCTAAAAATACACATGATTTACAAAATAAATTTTAGGAATTTTAGAGGCACAACAGTATTTCTTTTATTTTTCGAACTGCTAAAACTTTGTAAAATCGTATAAAATAGAAAATACATTCAATTAAGTTGAAACTTGTCTCAGGAATGCATTTTGGGACAACCTTAAGAACTTCCAATCAATTTAGGAACCAAAATACATCCCTGAGACAATTTTCAACTCAATTGGATATATTTTATATTTTATATGATTTTACATAATTTCAGCGTTTTAAAAAATAAAAAAAATACTTCCAGGCCTCTAAAATTCCTGAAATTTGTTCTGTAAGTCGCGTGTATTTTTAGGATGCTTCTTGTAAAATTTCAGCTCAATCCGAGTCATATCTTATTTTCTATGCCCTATTGGGTTAAATTGAATATAGGTTCGGTCCGGTTGAATTGGGTTTGGTTAGATTCTGATTCAGGGAGGGGCAATATCGTAATTTGGGACCAAAGTGATGGAAAATTGGTGAGGTATGACTCGAATTAAGGGTTCTTTACCACAGGGTACTAAAATGATTTTTTTGCAAACCACATGGTACTTAAAGATTCTTTTCCCTATTATAAAACATGATAATTTTTTACGGCTCGAGCCAGTTATTTTTTGCATAATTATCTATTGTTATTTATAATCTCGCACTAATACCACATTTTTTTTCTTCACAAAAGACATGCGCAGGGACAGCTATTAACTAACATTGATCTTTATATAAGACGCGGCTTTCCATTTGTATTATTCGCGAGTTTCGTAAAATGCTTCTCCATATTTACATTCCTACCGATTATGGGGGCCGAGATCAACAATTCCTTCTTTCGTCCCAAATTAGTTCGAGTCCTGTTTATTAACAAATACCTTTGATCAGATTTCTACAACGGAATCTCGTAATTAATCTTCCAAACAACTATTATTAATAGCCTTAAACTATGATTGCATCTTGATACTACATAGATATATTTTTATTTTAAAAAATTTTGTGCATGTAATGTTTGCTCTGATTAAGGATTAATATAAATTTTACTTATAAAAAAGCCATAAAAAATTATCATTATGAATTATCATTTTGCTTTGATAATTTCTTCCTTATTGTCCTAGATAATTCTTTTCTTAGTTTTTAATTGAGTAAGTATGTCATTCTTAACCCACTATGTACTCATGCTATCTCTTGCCCTTTTAGCTGATTTTGACCATATTTTGATATCCTTTTCCATACATGAGCATTGCACCCATTGAAGTGACCTGTGACTTGTACGTTAAATGGTCATTTCATCGTACTCTTACTTGGTTAAAGAGTCTCCACTATGTGTATGTTTTTTCTCCTGGTTAGGGAAAATTGAGTTATAATTTAACATCAATTTTAATATGGTTGTCATCACTATGCTTTTTGGTCATTTTGCTCCTCAACTAGGGTAACATCATTGTATTCCTCAAAAGAGATAAAAATATATTGGTTTCACTAAAGGTAGGATCATCGTGATCCTCAATAGAGGTGAAATTATCTTGTTCTAAGGTAAGATCATCTTCTTTCTTAATGAGTGTAAGATCACCATACTCCCAAGTCAGAATAATTTTGACCACTGTGAGAGCATTGATCACAACATTATAGTGCTCTTCATGTCTTCTAAGAGAGATAGAATTTCTGCTGCTATTCTAAAAGTAAACTTACCCCTCATGTCTTTATATTAAGCTGGGACACAATTGGGCAAGTAAAAGTGTAACATAAATCTCATCAAGTGAAACTTACCTCTCATTCTTAACCCATATGTACTCATGCTATCTCTTGCACTTTTAGCTTATTTTGGCCATATTTTGATATCCTTTTCCATACATGGGCATTGCACCCATTTATACGTTAGATAACCGCTTCATCATACTCTTACTTGGTTAAAGAGTCTCCACTATATGTATGTTTTTCCCCTGATTTGAGAAATTGAGTTGTAATTGAATATCAATTTTAATATGGTTGTCATCATTATGATTTTTGGTCACTTTGCTCCTCAATTAGGGTAACATCATGGTATTCCTCAAAAGAGATAAAAGCATCTTAGTTTTCACTAAAGGTAGGATCATCATGATTATTAATAGAGGTAAAGTTATCTTGTTCTAAGGTAAGATCATTTTATTTCTTAATGAGTGTAAGATCACCATACTCCCAAGTCAGAATAATTTTGACCACTGTGGGAGCATTGATCACAACGTTGTAGTGCTCCCTCATGTCTTTATATTAAGCTGGGACATAATTGGGCTAGTGAAAGTGTAATATAAATCTCATCAAGTGAAACTTATCTCTCATTCTTAACCCATATGTACTCATGCTATCTCTTGCTCTTTTAGCTTAGTTTGGCCATATTTTGATATCCTTTTTCCATACATGAGCATTGCACCCATTGAACTAATGTGTGACTTATACATTAGATCACCACTTCATCATACTCTTACTTGGTCAAAGAGTCTCCACTATATGTATGTTTTTCCCCTGCTTTGAGAAAATGAGTTGTAATCGAACATCAATTTTAATATGGTTGTCATCACTATGATTTTTGGTCACTTTGCTCCTCGACTAAGGTAACATCATTGTATTCCTCAAAAGAGATAAAATATCTTGGTTTTCACTAAAGGTAGGATCATCGTGATCCTTAATAGAGGTAAAGTTATCTTGTTCTAAGGTAAGCTCATCTTATTCTTTAATAAGTGTAATATCACCATACTCCCAAGTTAAAATAATTTTGACCACTGTGGAACATTGATCACAACGTTGTAGTGCTCTTTATGTCTTCTAAGAGAGATAGAGTTTCTGCTGCTATTCTAAAAGTAAACTTATCCCTCATGTCTTTATATTAACCTGGGACATAATTGGGCAAGTGAAAGTGTAACATAAATCTCATCAATATATGACTTGGCAGAAGCCCTAAAATTCTCTTTGTAGAAGAAAATCCAAAAATTTTGAAAGACAGTAAAGGTCCAAGAATGTCTTTTAGATTTGGTATAATACTTATGAGTGATAGGACTTGTGTCAGGAATGACTCTTCCTTCTACTCATGGGCCTTGTAAGCTCAATCTTCGTGGTATCATCCATGGATGACTCTTCTTTCTAGATGGTTGTTGTATCAGCCAACTATAAACTAACTATTTCTTCAACCTCTAGGATAGTTAGAATAAAGTATTACATAGATACAACCAATTCAAGCACAATTGTGTCAACATTAGTCCTGTAATCATTTGAGTTAAAATAACGGTCTTCAAGTTTATGTACATTGTACTCAATGACTTTTCCTTCATGATGGCTGTGGTATAGTTATTTGTTCGACCTTTCACACAGTCAGGCTATAATGTTAAATATATATAGCTAATTCGTACATGGCTGTATCAATTTTAGTATTATAATTAGATGATTCGATATATCTTTGGTCTTCAACTTCATGTATACCACATGATGGTACCTTAATAAACTAATTTCATATACAGTTGGCTACATGTTTTATCATAAATCTGGCATTCTCATTACTTCTTACAACACAACCATCCTTAAGGTATCATCAAAGTAAATTGCAGCTTTTAAACATGTTAAGACCTTTTACATTCAACCTCTAGGTGTAGTAATTAACATTATCAAGTGGAAAATTATGTGATTCACAATCATATATTTTAATATTCTCAATCAGATAACCTGATGATTCATCACCAAAGATTGTAATATTTTAACTAAATCATTAGGTAAATTACAACCATAAGAGGTATAATAAAATTATCTTACAACTAAAAAAATATATTTCTTTAATTCTCATTGTTAGTAATTAAGAGACAACATGCATGCCTCAACCTTTCCTTCATGGTCTTCAAAGACATCATACTTTACAAATTGATTAGTCTTTGTTATTTTGACTGTATATTTCTCTTCAAAAATCAGACTGAAGCGATCTTAGTTTCTCTAGAAAGATGGGAGATAGATCTTTAATTTTATAAGAAATAGTAATCTCTATATTCGATCGAGAAAAAAATCAACACGTCCTCCAAAATAGTCTGAATCTTTTAATTCTATAGACTAATTAGTTATTAATATTTTGCTCTTAATTTTGTGATAAAATTTAGGTTCAAATATTCTTGGTGTCCTAAAAAAAGAGATTGATCTTTAACTTTTGAGATTTAAGTTTCTTTAGACTCGACCTTAAAAATGTCAGAAATGTTCTTCAATATTGACACATCTATCTAGATGTAAATTAATAGATCAATCGATATATAAAATTTTTGTCTTAACTTTCTAGTTTGAACATCGATGACGACATTTTTAGTATCCAGAGAAAGAGAAGAGACTGTTCTTCAAATTTTTTTTATTTGGTTTCTTTAGGTTTGACATAAAAAAGCATGGAATACTTTTAAAATTGATAGATCTAGCTAGACATCCTCTTTCATCGCAACTTTTGACCAATTTTGTGTCTTTTGAGGAAGTACTCAAAAGTGATTAGGTAAACTCATGATCTTAGGCAGAATAATCACTTTTCTCAGACGTACTGCTTAGACCCACTGAGTGTGTAAAAAATAATATTCTAAAAAATGTTAGAACATAAAAAATAACCTAAATAGATTCAGAGTGATAGTCTAAGAGCAATTCAAATGAAAAGACAAAGTTAAAAGAAATATAAGGAATAAAAGAAAATATAATATGTCATACTTGGTACATAAGAAATGAATTGGTGAAAAAGTAATAACTTTATTAAAAATATAACAGAGTAGATGAAGAGAAAAATATAGACGATAAATCCTATATATACGTTAAAATTACACTAAGCTACGAACTAAAGATAAAAGTTAAAATTTTGATAAGAGTCTTGGTGTCCATCTTTTATGTCAATACTTTCATTATATAGAAAAGACTAGGTTGAGCCGATGCAAAAATCTTAGGTTGTACAATACAGAAAAATTTAAATTGATCTTGACCTAAGATATGAAAACATAAACTACCCAAAAGTTTTAAGTTAATTTTGACCTATTTTTACGTCGAATTTGAAAAATAATTAACTATAAAGTTGTAAATTTTTCTCTTTATCTTTTTGTAGCATTTTGAAATTGTTCTAATCCGATATTAACAATTAATTGTAAATTATTAATTAAAATCGGTCAAAAAATTCATGAATTAATTAATACACAGTGACCGTGAATTAATTAAAACATATTTTGTAGTGTGTATTATATGTTTGGTATGTATCACGATCATACACTTTCGTGCATCATTCACGTACTCAATTTCACATATTTCATTTTATATGTAAAATTCGGGAAGAAAATATCAAGAAACTGATTTTCCAACTTTGAGTGGCATATTCATCCCGAAATCTCTCTCCATGTCGACCGATTAAACTAAAAACATGCATTCAAATAACTAACCTCCTCCCCCCGTAACATCAAAATAATAATCACCCGTCATTAAATTTAATCACTTCCCACCGGCCACCAGGCGGTCAACCCTCGGCCATCTCCCTATAACCAAACGTGCCCACGCAACAAACACCAGAATTACTTCGATCCTCTTGGAACCAACACGCCAAACCGGAGGGGTAAAACCGTAACAACACTCCACACCTGCCACGTGTACATAACCATCTCCCCTGTATAAAATAACCACCTCCCCCCACAAAAAGAAGGGACACCTTCCCACCAAAAAAAAAAAAAGAAGGGACACCTCTTAATTACATCTCTACCCCCGTAACCGCCCAGAGAGAGTAGATAGATTAGATAGATGGAACCGCGGCCACCGGCTAACCACCCTCTGTCACGGACGAGCTCGGCGGCGACGCTTCTGAACAAGTACGAGCTCGGGAAGCTCCTCGGCCGGGGAAGCTTCGCGAAGGTCTACGCGGCTCGCCCCATCGGCTCCCCAACCGCTGACCTCGTGGCGATCAAGATAATCGACAAGACGGCGATGGACGAGGCCTTTCTGGAGCCGAGGCTAGTCTCGGAGGTCGCCTCGATGAAGCGGTTGGAGAGCCACCCACACATACTGAAAATCCACGAGGTGATGGCTTCTCGGACCAAAATCTACCTCGTGATGGAGCTCGCCGCCGGCGGGGAGATCTTCTCGAAGATTCTACAGCGCGGGAGGATGAAGGAGCCTCTCGCGAGGAAGTACTTCCACCAGCTGGTGGACGCGCTCAGCTTCTGCCACCAGAACGGCGTCGCTCACCGTGACGTGAAGCCGCAAAATCTGTTAATCGACGAGACCGGTTTGATCAAGGTCTCCGACTTCGGCCTCTCCGCTCTCCGCCGCGACGGCGAGGGACTCCACCTGAGTACGGCCTGCGGGACGCCGGCTTTCGCCGCGCCGGAGATCTTCGCCAGGAAGGGGTACGACGGGGCCAAGGCGGACGCCTGGTCCTGCGGGGTGATGCTGTTCTTCTTCCTCGCCGGAAGCCTCCCGTTCGACGACGGGAACCTGCCGAGCATGTACAAGAAGATCCAGCGTCGAGATTACCAGGTTCCAGCGTGGATCTCCCGGCCGGCGAGGAACTTGATAGCGTCCCTCCTCGATCCGAACCCGAACACAAGGATGACGCTCGAAGGGGTCATGAAGCACGCGTGGTTCACCAAGAGGAACTCCGATCTGGTGCGGGTGGACAGCACGAGTAGCTTCATTAAGCTGGCGAGGTCGCCGGAGGCACCGCCCCGGACGGTGAACGCATTCGACATTATATCGATGTCATCCGGTCTCGACCTGTCGGGGCTATTCAGCGGCGCGGGGAGGGAGAGGCGGTTCACGTCGGGGGAGACGGCGGAGCGGGTCGTCGGGAGGGTGAGGGAGGTCGGGGAGCGGTTAGGGTACAGAGTGGAGGAGTTGGGGAAGTGCGGGGTGGCGATCGGGCTCGGGAAAGGGAGAGTGGGAATTGTGTTCGAGGTGAAGGAGATCGCGGAGGGGTTGCTTGTGGTGGAAGTTAGGGTTGTCGCCGCCGGGGAGGACGGGATCGATGAGTTGCTGTGGGGGAAGTTGAAGGACGAACTAGGTGACGTCGTCCTCCAGTGGCATTATTGAGATTCGGCGGTGGTTACTGAGAGGGTTAATTGTTAATTAATTGTTGTTAGGTGACTTTTTCTTTTTTCGTGGTTCCTTCACTTGCTCACACTGTACATCCTGGTTCAGCCAATCAAGTTCTTGCAATTAGTCGGTACAATTAATTGTTCGGTGTTAGGTAATTTCAAAAAACAAAAAATGTAAAATCGGTCATGTTTCGGCTGTTCTTGTGTTAATAAGAATACTTCCGATCAACTTTCCGGTGGAGTTGTGTTTGGGAGATGAACTAAATAATTTGCGTGTGCGACTTGGATGTGGCACCCATCGAATTAGGGCCACCTCAGGTGGGTTAGAGCTTCTGTTGCCGCAAGTTCAGGATTCGGGAATACGCTCTTTTTTGCTTTTTGTTGAAGACAAAAGAAGCAGCATGGCATCCCTTTCATTGATGGCCAAACATGTCCAAGGGGGGTGGTTCTCGTTGAAGCCAAACTAGTGGCTTTAAACAGTATCAAGGGTCAATTAAACCTGGCTAACAACGGGTGACCTCTTACTATCGTTTAATTATAAGGTTTCAAGTTCGCCAACACATTTTAAAAATTTCACCAAATTTTAGTTTGGATTACTCGGATTAATAAATTTTCAGATTATAATGTATCATCATCTTGTCCTAAAAAAATTGTTAAAATATCATAAACGATCAAAAGACAAATTTAGAGTAGTAGGCAATGATGGAAAAAAAATATGAAAAAAAATGAAAAGAAAATAACAAATCAAATTTGGTAGATTAAATAAAAAAATTCGGATAAAAATAAAAACTTTATTGAAAATATAGAAGAGCATGGGAGAGAAAATCATAAAAGACAATGAAGAGCGAGGTCGTCGCGCCTCGTGGTTGTGGGGCATCTGGAAAGTGAGGAACGATATTGTTTTTAATAACAAATCTTTTGACGATGCTCTTGTTGTGTTAGATTCTGTTCACAGGTTATGGGAAGATTATGTTGCAGTTCATAGGCGACCTATTACGGATAGTGTTAATTTATCTTCAACTTGGCGTCCTCCTGAATCGGGGTGGTTTAAGGTCAACACGGATGCAGGAATCAATTCTTTAGGAGCTGCACAAGTGGGTGCTTTAGTGCGTGATGAGTTCGGCAATTTTGTTGCCTGTTTTGCTAGGCGCTACGAGAATCCTATTCACCCTACCCTGTTAGAAGCTCGCGGCATGCTTATTGGAGTTGAGCTGGCCCTGGCTCTTGGTCTCAGGTACGTGTGCTTTGAGTCCGACTGTCTCCCTTTGGTGCAGGCTTTAAATAGACAGTCACAAGACAGAAGCGATCTTGCCCTGCTGGTAGCTGATTGTAAGGAGGTCGCCCAAGGGTTCGATGAGGTCTCTTTTGTTTTCATGCGACGTGGTGGCAATAGAGCCGCCCACACTTTGACAAAAATCCAGCTACAGGATGAGGTATGTTTTCAGTTCTTTTCCTTTCCTCCACCGGACTTGACAGATATTTTGGAGGAGGAGCGCCCTTTGGATAATTGATTCTGCTCGGTCATGGATGGTGCGCGCCTTGGAGGACTGTCACTTCAGCGGCTTCATTTGTTTATGTTTTAGTGGGAGTCGGCTGGTTTTTTGGTGTTCGCTAGACGTGTTTTCTATTTGGGCTTCGGTTGTAATGGGTCAACTAGTGACACTTATTTATGCAGTGTTATCGCTAGAGCGGATTTTCGCGGTGCACTCTTTTCCTAGTCCGGGTTTCTCCTGTGGGGGCAGGTTTACCGGATAGGTTTTTAACGAGGCCGGCGGCTGCAACTTCGTTTTTACGAAGGTGGTGTCACTTGTTGAGGGTAGTCTGTGGGTAGTGTTTCCTTACTCATTTTGTCGCGCTTGGTCGGTTGTATGCTACATTGGGTGTTTTCGCCTTGATCGATTAATGAAGCTTCTTTTCCCCGCAAAAAAAAAAAATCATAAAAGATAAAAAGTACATTTGTACTAAAGCTATGCTAAATTACAAACTAAAGATAAACCCCCAATGATTTGATAACAGTTTTGTATGTTTTGTTATGGATGTTCTTCTTGCTGCCATTATATATATATATTAAAAAAGATCTGTCATCACCGATACAAAAATCTTAGGCTTTTTAATACAGGAAAATTTAAATTGCTCCCGGACTCAAATATAAAAATCGAAACTGTTCTAAATTTCTAAACTAATTCTAACATCTTTGCTCTATTCCGATATTTGAGCAATTAATTAAAGATTTTTATCAAAATTAGTCAAAAAAAAACGCAAATTAATGTTGCATTACAACATAATCACAATTAATTTTTCGTTAGAACATAATCATATAGCCTTTCATGCCGATCGAGAGTATGAGTTGCCTGTGAAGAAGTTGAAACATGTTGTTCAGGCAATTAGCTGTAGTCCGAGTGTAATGAGGCACAAAAACAAATCACAGCTGTGGATTGTGTCTAAATTTTCATAATACCTTCCCAAAACAAACATTCATTTGGAACTTTTAGATTTTAGACGATTTTGAGTTTTGTTTCCCTCCCAAGCAAGATTTTTTTCTATTCAAAAGAAGTAGGGTTTGAACCCCCGGCTTCTTGCTTCTTATTGCTTCTTAGAAATGAAATAAGATCTGTTGTCATTCTACCTACCAAGCGTTAGTGTAATGCATTTGATTTGTCATAGAAGGAGTTTGCCTTTGTACAAACGTTGCAGCTTTTCATTACACGAAGCATACTTTTGTACAACAGAGTTGCAGATTCTTCCTAGTATACAGCAAAAACACCTGTCGGCTACAAAACAAGATCTAATTTCAACTGATGGAGTAGTAATTAGCTGAAAAAAAACATGTATCATACATCCTTGTCAACGACATCATAATCTACATCGAACAAAGACAAGAGAATCGACTGCCATTCCTGCAAGCCACCACGAGGATCACACTTTCGTTTCCATTCTAGCTTGGTTATGGCCTGCTTTGATATCCCGCATTTCAGCAGCACTATCCCCAGTGATTTGAATGTGAAGTCATCCGGCAGGATCTCACCTGCTAGCAATTCTTGAAACGTTCGTACTGCCTCTCGTAACCTCCCGTTCGATGCATACAATCTGAGTACATTGTTGTAGCTCAATATATCAGTGAGAAGTTTCGATTCCCTCATCTGCTTCGCTATCAGGATGGCGTCATCGAACCTCCCCACTCTTTTGTACATGCACAACATCATCGCGAAGCTGAACTCGTTTGCGGCTCCTTTCCTCTTCAGGCTCGCGAAGATCTCCTCGGCATGTGCAACCATAGATCGTTCACTGTAAAGATCTATCATGCAGTTTGACGCATAAACTTCAGGACCCGCTTCTGATGATTGGAGCAATTTGTATATGTCTTGTGCTTCTTTTAAATAACCAACTTTCGTATAGAGCTTGATCAAGGAGTTGTTTATCACAGTATTGCCAGGCTGGCCAGCCTTCTTCATTGCATCAACATAACCAAGAGCTTGCTTGACACTTCCAGCATCAGCAAAAGCATTTATCATTGTCCCATAGAGGACCATATCTGGCTTGACATCGAATCGAATCATTTGCTTATATAATTCCTCTGCCTTGTCCAGTTTGCCCAACTTGATAAAGCTTGAGATAACAGCACAATATGGTAAGCAATCAAAGACAAGCTCCGCGCGTTGCATCTCCATTAGATATAATGTCGCTTCATCTGGCCAGTCACCACCTGCCAGAATCTGTATTATGGAACTATAACATATTTTATCTGGAACTATACCGTGACCCCCCATCCCATCAAACAACTGACGTGCTTTGTCATACTGTTTTGCCAATCCATAGGCTTTGATCATGACATTGAACTCAACAACAGTAAGCTTCTTCGCCTCTTTGCAGCACATAAAAACCTTTTCAGCTTCCAACACTAGCCCACCCTCACCATAGGCATCGATATTGGCAGAATAGCACGACGAGCTCATAGTCCCACTAAGGTGAAACCTCCTGAACCACAACCATGATTTCTCACGCATCTTTGCTTCAATGTACATCCTTGTCAAAGCAGATTGAGTGTGCTCATCAATCTCAATGCCTTTCTCGTCCATTTCCAATACAAGCGCCTCTGCAGGTCCAACCATATGTCTTATCGACAGCGCAAACAAGAGAGTGCGGTAGCTGACTAGGTCGGGCTCCACTCCAGCCTCCTTCATTGTGACAAAATATCTTTGAGCCGTGCTTATATCACCATGCTTAGCATGAAGGGAAATGAGAATATTATACGTCCTCGAATCTGGCGGACACTTCAGCTGCTCCATCGTCTGCATTAGCACAGTCACTTCGTCTAGCTTCCCATGATTCCCATACATGTGAATAATGGTATTGAAAGTCACAGTCGTAGGCACAATCCCGTCTCTGAGCATTGTCTTGACAGTCTCAGATGCTTCTTTCAGCCGTCCTGCCTTACCATACATATCGATCAACGTATTATAAGTATGATTGGACACTTTCCTGGGCACCCACCTCCAATGCTTCCTACCCACTTTCTGACATCCTCTGCACGTTGGACTTTCGCTCATCGACCACTTCTTGAAATACTCTTCCACCTTGTGAACTTCCCCAAACTTCTTATACATTTGCATAACAATCCCCATGGTCACCACATCCGGCTCCATCCTTGACTCCCTCATCTTCTCTAGCCAAAACACGGCCTCCTCTCTAAGCCCACCCTTACTATAAACATCAATCAAAGTACCGAAAGTAGAGTTTATGGGCACAACCCCTCTAACTTTCATCTCCTTCCATAACCGCTCCACGTGGTCCCACTTTCGTGCTCTACCGAGTATCCTAAACATAATGTTGTAATGAATCACATTCAACTCATAAAACCCTTTCCTCTTGAACCACTCGAAAATCTCCACGGCCCGCTCCCAGCTCACCTGCTCCTTAAGAATAATGCTCCTCTCCTTGTTGTTAATCGTGTCCTCCCAAGGCTCTAACGCCTTGTCCAAGTCTCTCACTGTCTCCAGAGCCTGCAAAATTGAAGGAATGCACCCTCCATAAGAGGCCCATTTCGTCGAACACTTGGTCTGCACTCTCTCCACCGAGCCATTTACACTAGAACCCTCCAGCTTCCGGGCCACACTCCTCCTGTACGGACCAGGAGATACCCTGTCGGGTTTGTACCGTTTGCCACGTGGGTCTTCCTTCAAAACCGTTACTTTCGGTTCGCGTGGACCTATAAACTTTTCGGAAATGTACTTCTTCTTCCTGGCGTCATCAAGTGGGGAGACCAACAAACCCTCGGTGCTGGGAACCGAAACCCCTAATGCTGCCTTCGGAGTTGACTTCTTTGAACCAATTCCGTTGAAACAGTAAGCATCGAACTGGAATTTCACGAGCATTTTCCCTTCTTTTTTCTTAGTAAAGATTCAATTTTTCTCTTCTTTTTTATCTTTTCATTTTTTGGTGCAAAGTTTCTATCTTTTCCATTTTTCTTTTTTGATATAAACCTTTTTGAGGGTTTTGTTTTGTTTGCTTCACCGATTCCGAAGGAAAGTAACTAACCAGGCCGGCCCATTAGCTCCCTAACTTTTAACCAATGTCCAATTCGATCCTCCAATTTTCATTTTTATGTTCCAAGACCAAGGATAGTTTTTGCTCTCGTCTTTTCATTTGACGACCTTTTTTATGGTCAACTTCTTGATGAGGCTTATGTATAACGTACAATTTGTTCGATTTTGATGAGTTTCAATCACCCTGAAACAAGATTGCCCGAGTTCAACTCTAAAAAACTTGGCTTCTGAAATTTATATGCTTTGTCACTTGTTGCGGTGTTTCATTACATGAAGTCATGAACTAGCTGGTACAGTTAGTGTCTGGATACCAGATTGATTGACCCCAGAGTTCCAATAGAATGAGACCAAAAGCTGCCCAATTGCACATATAGTTCTTTTGTTCCATAGCATACGGCAGTTTAGAAATACATATCAAACATGTTCCAGAATCATACTTCTGCAAGGAAAAGACATGTTTGATTTTGCCTTGGACAATGCTTGACATCTAATTCACAGCTATAGTATTTCCCGCACTGCAGCTATGATCGGCAAGTCACGGGGATGCCAAGAGGGATGAGAATGATGGTGCTTATTTGCAGTACTTTTTGAACCACACTCCGATGTTGAGGAAACTTTCGAAGTCGGATTGAGGTCTGCAGAAAACCCGAATTTGCATCAGAGGAGAAGATGACGTATCTATCAGACAGTGTAGAGCATATCAGGGAAAAAGAATCACCTTTCAATCCCATGAACATCTTCCGGGAACATCAATATTTTGGTATCGACTCCCTTCTCTTTCAGAGCCCGTGCATACTACACAAGTTCAAATTTCAGACACCGTCAATATCAGCAAGTTAGGCAGACAAGATAATCTAGTACAAGCAGCAAGCATCTGGATTCTTTTTATTCTTCCTTCTTGCAGCATCTTATTTCAGGACGCTAACGGAAGGGTAGTACAAGTGAATTATACCATGGTTTTCTTCAATGGTTAAGATCGAGAATATAAATTTAATCAGGGCTCATGCTGCAAGGCAAAAACTTAGTTCTTACTTGAATGCCATTTGACATTGGAACTCGGAGATCCTTAGCACCAATGAGAAAAATGGTAGGTGTTTTCACCTGCACAAATGTTTGTGAGATTCAAAACAATGCACTGGGAATTGAGATACTTATGCCTCTCTTACCTTGATCTCCCGACCAGCGGACCAGGTTGTTCAAACAGAACAAGGGGCTGGAACTGAATTTCACTGGATTGGATACATAAAAAACAAGCTTACTATTATGTACCTTTGAGATGTGTGCAATAGGGGACTTGCTCTGGAAGAGGGCTAGGTCCTCTGCCGATGGGGCTTCTGTAAACTTCTTTTTCCCTTCCAGTCCATAGGCCTCAAGGAAGCACCAATCTGGAATATCTGTTATACCTACCATCGATGCAAGGTTACAAACAGGATTCCTTGCAGCTGCCGCGAAAAACCTATCAGGTGCCTGCAGAAGGTTAAAACAAAAGAGTCATCCAGAAGTTCTGCAATATTTGCCTGTGGAAAATTCTACCGAGGGCTAGGACGTCTCAGCATCAATAATGGTTAATGACAATCTCCACCTGGCCGATTAAGTGAGTTGTTAGAAAGCCACCATGAGACCCACCAACCACAGCTATTCCTGAGGGTCTAACGATTCCAGTGTCAATAACGTGATCTATAGCGGCAAGCACATCATGAACATCCTGGAACAAATAACAAATGGATCAGAACCTTATATTAACCAGGTAAGTAGGTTGAGACATGCAATTATTGCATAACTATTCGTACGAATTACCAAAAGCCTGAAAAGAATTTGTACCTGTGATCCCACTTTTCCGGGGAGAGATTGCAATGCTTCCTCACCATATCCCAATGAGCCTCTGAACATTCATCCATGCCAACAAACTTGATTAGCTTCCACTCACTGGCATTTATAAGTTAGGCGGGATTGGTCCGGTCATGTTTATCTTATCCAGCAAAGTCTAGGGAAGAAGTTTAAAACTAAATTGACCATCACATAGCATATGATTCAAAGTTGACGAACCTATAATTTACAATTAACAAGCTGAAGCCCAATGAAGAGAGAAAAGCCGTTGATTTTGAGAAACTTGTCAATGAGACAGAATGTGGGCCTCCGTGAAGGACAACGATTAGTGGATCTGATTGATAGTTTTTGTTGGAACTGGAGACAAATATGGCCTCATAAGGCAGAGCAGCACCTGCAATATGAAAAACATATGCACGAGACGAGATCTGAGTTCTCTTGAGTCACGGTCGCGCAGAAGTAAAATGAGAAACAATTGCTTGGAAATGCACAAGTCTTTTGTTCAGAAAAGGAAATGCACAAGTCAGGCAACATATTTCTTAGAGAAGCCACTTACTGTTCTAACAATAACATGTTTTTTTTAACAGTAGAACTGGAGGTGTTACCTTTTGTTAGATTATCGCTAATATCTCTGACCGGAATCTTGACAATGGTGAACCGTCTAGACGAGAGCAATGATTTAACCTAAGCATTTGAAAAAGTTTGACATTATAAGGCTACCATGTCTAGAAAAAAATGTGAATGGTTAGTTATCAAGAACACAAAGGATTGCTTAAGATACATTTTCGGGGCAAGTGAATATGGGGCTGGAAACACTTGACCAACTCCAAGCTGTCAGTTTAGCTGCTTTATCAGCCAGATATCCATATTGGATTTCAGGAATATCAACTGGACTGCTAGACACTGCAAAAGCAGAAATGCAACTGGAAATTTCACATCAAAACGTCCTTGACTGCTATTCTGATGGCAACTGTAGGAGTTCGTAACGTTACCAGCTATGACAGCATCTTCATCTAGGGTAAGAAAAGTCCAATTGAAATGTGAGTCACTAGGGGTGATTCGTGTGAGCTCTCCGCTGTGATCAGAGAGCAATGGAATGAGCTATTTGTAAAACAGATTGCAGAAGTCACGAGAAAAGCATGGAAACTGCACTTACCTCAACAAATTCACTGAGAGTATAACCTGACTGCTGCGCCAATATGAAGGTAAGACCAAAGTGTTAGCATCAGAAAGCCATGGTCTCTTATGCAAACCGGGACAGTAGAGACCGGGGAAGCAACCATCCTCTGCATAAGGAACAACAGGAATCTGCAAAAAATACATAAGGGTACGGATCAATCTGTATGCCCAGGAACAAAATCCATCTACCATGAAGTCTTAGAGCGTTACCATCTTGAGAGCTATCAGCCCAAATAACGTGATCACACATAGAACAAACAGAAACATAAATTTCTCCATAAACAAAGAAATTGCCAAATGCCAAATCATTAAATGTATTCATAAAGTAATTACTTATATCACTTATAAATCTGTTACATATACATGAAGTCTCAGCTTTCAAGTGTTCATTTGTCAAGTGAAAAACTAATGTTCATAAAGTTGAAGTTCAAGCTCATTGGAATTGAAGGATGAATCAAGCTGATAGATATAATCAGTAACATTGTTCAGCCAAATCAGATTAAAAACGAAAGCTCACCACATCAACAAGTTTTGTAAATGCACACATCTTTATATCGGTATGCCAGTCAATCCTGTGAAGAGAATCTGTTGCGCAGTGCGCTCCAGAATCTACAGCACTTTTGGATGATAGAAAGACAAGAAACTTCCCATCTGGGCTGTTGGAGAGAAGATATATCTTTAGCATACATCAGCGTTAGTAGCCATAAGAAGATATCAGACAGTTGTAGGATTTCCCTTGCTTCCACTACATAAGTTGGTGATAAAAAATGTACAGATTATAAACGGTAAATTTACTTTTTCACCGGAGCTGAACAATGTCGGCATCAACATGTTTCCATAAAGTTAAGAAGTAATTGGAATATGTAGTAGTAAAAGAAATTTATTTTCTATATGTACATACACAAAGATTATCAGCAAAGAATAATGTGCAACCATACCTGAAAACAGGAAAGTAAGCACTACTTATGGTTTGAGTAAGGTTGAGTGGCTGAATGTCTTCACCCGATTCTCTGCAGCAATATGAACGTGCAAACTCCATGATTCATAAAACTCAACAAACATGGTGCTTTTAAAGTAATGCTTCAACATGAGAAAGTCAAAAAAGTAGAAAACAACAGGAGATAAATCAGCTAGCTTGTAGCAAAGCAAGTTACCCACTTCAATTCAGCATCACTAGGTTCTGATATTAATAATGGTGATTTCACAGCATATAATGCGCAGGGCCTGTTGTAGCAGTACTTTATGCCAAGCTTTCTAGGGTCTGATGACCAACCCACAAAAACCAAGTATTGGTTCAAGCCTTCAGTTGGAGGAGCCCATATAGCTTGGCCGACACTCAATGACTTTGGAATTCCTTTAACATGCTTTACCTCTCCACTGGAAGAAATGACATCGATTTGAGATTCCAAAATTTTGATCAATAAATACTTTCAAAAAAAATTGAGGGGCAGATAGAGAAGGAGAACTTTACCTGTTTACACTTAACACAAAGAGAGCAGGCTGTCTTTTTCCGGCATAGGTTTCTCCCCAGTCCTCCTCCCACTCTCCCTGACCTTTCCAGGAAGCGCAATCCTTATCTGCAGAACCACCCTTCTTGTAGCCTTGACCATCAAAAGTTGGTTTAGAAGGAGATGGCTCCTCAGCAACATAAACAATGGCTGTTTCATCAGAATTCCAGGATATTCCTTCAAACCTACAACATATGATGGTCTTCATCACTAATGAAATGAAACTTAATAGATACATTCCCAACCAGTTCAGGCCTCAGTCTCACAATCAACATCCAGAGATGAAAAATGTGCAAATAGTTCTAGCTAATCTCAAATACATGCCAAAAGTTATTGATCCTAGCATTGCCTTTTTATCAAGTAGTTGCTGTAAAATTACCATCCATCGACATATACAGAACCATGAACAGACTGAGGGACTCGGAATTCATTTTCCAGCTGTGAATGCTCCCATATTTCGAAATGGGTCGGAGAGTCATTTTCTGGGTTTCGGATTACCAGAAGTTTAGCACCTGATGGGGATGGAACCATTGAAGATACACCTGTCATCTCTATCGGAAAGGGAGCCCACTGAAACTTCACGGAATTGTCACCCTCTTTCACGATATTAGCTGATAGAATATATTTCCTTCTCTTGTTTGCCAGAAGGTTTGCTTGGCTAACAGAAAACATGACCTGTGAAGTCACCCCTGCAGTCATTGGGGTAAAAGTTCAGATGGTCTAAAGAATATTGCAAAAGGAAGTTTGAAAATTTTGAAAATTAGAAAACCAAAACCCACCATTGTCAGATTTAAATGTCCATGCCTTGTCAATGCTGGGGATATTGGTAAAGTCTTTCAGTAACTTAGACTGTGTAGCATATTCTTCTTCAACAGTTGCATCCGATCCCGACAGAAATTCCTTTTCGGGGGAAGCATTAGCTCCATCCATGGCCAATACGGTAGACAGTGTCTTACTACATCCATTCAATGAGAAAAAA
>SOPF01024415.1:0-10209 GCA_012979155.1 Hypericum perforatum | reverse complement strand
CTCCAAATTTTTTGACTCTACCCTTACATCATGAATAGAAAAATTTGACGGAGTTTCGGGATTTAAACCCTAGCATTGTGTAATTTTGGTGTAGAAAGAACTCGTTTGGAAGTCCACGAGTCCATTTTTTGGGTTGTATGATGTAGTTTCGGGATCTTCTACAATATCACCCCGTTTATGTCTCGCCTGTAGCAACATTACTGGAAGATCTTTCCATATCTCACATGACGTTAACGGGACTGTATATAAAAACCCTTAAACATTAGACTATATATGCATTATTTTTGGCTTTGGAATGTCAGGTACCACCAGCGGAACTAGAAGCATTGTTACTTGCTCATCCGAAAATTGCCGATGCAGCAGTAATACCGTGAGTGTTTCTTCTCTGTTCTTTACCCGAGGATGTAGCTTTGCCCGCTTGAAATGAAGCTCACTTGGCCTTTCGTCTCTATTTTGCACCCAGATTCCCGGACAAGGATGTTGGGCAGTTTCCAATGGCTTTTATTGTTAGAATGGAAGGAGTTGATTTGTCTGAGAAGGATGTCATAGATTTTGTGGCCAAACAGGTAACTGTGAAATTTTAAATAATTAATTTACATCTTTCTTATTGAGAATTTAGTTGCATATTATAGCTTACCTGCTATATAAATTACTTATTTGTAGGTTGCCCCCTACAAAAGAGTTAGGAGAGTCGCTTTTGTCGCTGCAATTCCGAAGAATGCATCTGGCAAGATTTTGAGGAAGGATCTCATAGCTCAAGCAACCTCCAAGCTGTAAAATTCTCGACCCGCCGGTTTACTGAGGTTGCAGGGATGTATGATTTGAGGTTGGTGATTTTTTTATGAAACCAGTCCAACCCAATTAATTTCCAGCAGTCCAAGATAAATATTTGGGCCCTACATGTCTAATGGGTTTGTAATAAGATATCACTTATATTTGTCTGTAGACTGTACATATGTATTAGTACAACCTCTCAACTGCTTTGAAAATTTAGAAAATGGGAAAGTTTTTTTCCCACCAACTCTCTCTCTCTCTCTCAGCTTTACGCTGTAGCTTCTTCTTTCCCTTTTCTTGACCTAAGCTTAATTTGCTTTTCACAACAATTTTGCTGTGAGTTGTCTTGACGGGAGACCGCTTTCATGCTCATGAGTATAACAAATTGTCTTCTCAACCTAAAAAAAAGTTGTCTTATGAAAAAATCGGGCCTACTTATATTCGTATATCTGATGTGTTCAATAGTACACTATTGGGATAAATTTGTAAATATTTTTTATAAAAATTTATTTGCAAAAAACATGTTTGATCCAGTCTATGTGAAAATAGTCATATTATTCTCATTGAGTAATATGTACATATTTATTGGATGTTAAATTCCTCGCGTTACAAAATTATAGTTACAGTATCTTAAAAATTTATTGAGATAAATAATAGTAAAACAAAAAATAAATAACTTCTTGATTGGATCAAGAATCTGTTTTTGGAATTTGCCATGGATAAACAATTTTTATGGGTTATATTATTTCATTTTCGACGTTAAATCTGTAACGTCCCGTGATTTGATCGACTAGCTCCACTGTACCAACACGGGTCTTTTCAGCGTGCTTTGTCCTCACTCGCACGCACCCTAGAAAATTTCCTAGGAGGTCACCCATCTTGATCTTTCCCTCGGCCAAACGCGTTTAACCTTGGAGTTCTTTTAGGATGTGTGCCCGAAAAGAATGTGCATCTTGTTGATATGGATAGTAACAATCAAATCACTTAAGCCTTTCACACAGTACATATACGAGGTATCACATTCACCCCTCCTTAAATACGCGACGTCCTCGTCGCGCCAGACACACACAATCCCAGAATCCCTCGCTTGTAGGTGCATTCGATCCCCGAATCACACCGTACAAGCCGAGGTCGCTCTGATACCAAATGTAATGCCCCGTGATTTGATCGACTAGCTCCACTGTACCAACACGGGTCTTTTCAGCGTGCTTTGTCCTCACTCCCACGCACCGTGGGAAACTTCCCAGGAGGTCATCCATCCTGATCCTTCCCTCGGCCAAACGCGTTTAACCTTGGAGTTCTTTCAGGATGTGTGCCCGAAAAGAAGGTGCACCTTGTTGATATGGATAATAACAATCAAATCATTTAAACCTTTCACACAATACATATACGAGGTATCACAAAATCTCTTGAAGATTTGGGATGATGCTTGAATGTTACATTCTAGTCTCTGTATCTACTTGTGGATGTGATCAGTTGAGAAGCTTCATTCTACCTTCATCCAACCCAACTCGCCAAACAACTACTCTTTTGGTAATGAATCTCACGCACTAAAAAGATAGTTCCTTATTTTTCAAAGACTATAAAGTTGATTCGACTTTGCTATATTGTCACGAATCTTTGGTTGGTGAGACGAAGTATCGAGGAAGACACATCCTCATCTTTTTTTTGTGAAGGGGTACATGCTCGTCTTGACCAAGCTATCTGGCAGTCAACTTTAGCAAAATGCATAGATTTGAAAGCTACTTTAGCAAAATGAAGCTGAGGGCGCATGGCATCTCTTTGCGACCAACGACCAGCACTTTTATTAAGGGATCTTCGCACTAGTACACTTCAACTCCCTATAGTCGAAAGTTTGATGGAGGAGCCTTCTTGTAACAGTCATATTTAACATTAAGATTTATTTATTTATATCATATTGATTTTTATTTTCAAATTAGATATTGTCCATCCACGTATTGAATATTCTCTATATGAAAGAAAAAAAAAAGCGTACATCGTTGTGGTGCATCATGCTTCACTTTCACTCGCCAATAGGTGCAGCTTTATTGTACCAAAAGCATGGAAAGTGGACTTGTTTTTTACAAGTATAATGCACTATTTAATTTTGTTACCAAAGTAGTGTTGTGGTTGGAATGAAGTCGCAACTGTGACACAGGAGAAGCGAACTTTGGTTATGTCATTTCATCAATCATACACCTCATCCTTACTTGTTATTATTAAATGGTCCGTTGGAATTCGAATGTACTAGTACTGAACTCCTCATATTTGTCCGCTGTGTTATAAATGATAAGCATTATATATACAAATTAACTCCCAATGAAATACCATTTAATATTTCAAGAACAATAAATGATATTGTAAGATTCTAAATTTAGAAAAAGTTGAAATCATATACCAATCTCTATATGTAATTGTATATTGGAGAAAATATTTTTATATACCATGCCCGCCTTTTTGTGAAAGATTCTTTTCCACAATGGGCAGGTAAAGCAATCTTAATGATAAATCTTTCTAGCTAATTAAGGGAAAGACGGTACTAGGAAATGAGAGGATCAAACTACGGAACCAACATATGTGGTGGTGGCGGCGGCTCATTTGACATGAATTTTTTTAATGGAGAATGGTTACCGTGGAATACTACGTACTCTCATCGTGCCTTTTCCACAGAATTTCCCTTTATAGTCCAACTTTGTTTGGGTTGGGCCACTTGCTTTTGTAGGAGATGAAAAACATACATATAATAAATGTTAGAGAATGTCTTACATCAAAAGTTGCAAATAAGATGGTTGATTTATAAGATAAAATGATTCACTTACTCAGAATCTTAAATTTTTTAGTAGGATATGAAAATTCTATATGATATAGGAGTCAATGTTATAACGAGTCCGTACGTACATCAAAAATTACAAGTGAGATGGGTTAAATTTTTCCAAAGAATATTTAGCCTATCGGTATAGACTAACACAACTTGATAAAAGCCTATGGTTGAATTCTGACAAAGTGTATTTTTGGTGTAATTTATCGATAAAAAAATTAATATTAGCTTAATTACTTAAAATATTTCAAGTTCAAGATCATGAAAGTACAATAATTTTAAATATTTGTAGGATAATTTTGCTCACACTTCACAAATTCTACTCAACTGAGATTAAGATTACTCGGTTCATTAAATGTCTTTATAAATTTTTATAAGTAGAGTTTATTGATTATAATATTTTACAGTCTAACCAATAAATTCATTTCTTCTAAGTTATAATTGTCTACCTCGTCAAAACTCTATTTTGATAAAACCATTCAGAAGAAATCAATATAGAGAAAGATTACCTCGAGATGAAAATCTCTATATTGATATTAATATCCAAATACGTTCAACCCATTAAAAAAAATAATAAAGCAAGGATCAGTCAAGTCAAGGACTTGTCTTTCTATATACTGATATTTCTCCGTTGATAATTCTATACCACATGCAATGAAATGCCTGGTCAGCATGCACATGAAATATAATACTGTATGATCAACACCTACGTACTTTAAAACTTATAAATACCGTCTTAACTGGAAGCTTTCGTCTTTAGAGAACTAAGTTCCCAACAATATCTTATCGCCTTCAATAAAGAACCCCATTGGAAGTAAACTAGGAGTGAAAAACTAACTATGGAGGAGTTAGATAGTTCTGAAACGACACGGATCAGCCGAGAAGCTGGGAGGGAATTCAACCCACAAATTGCTGCTCCTCCGCTGCAACTCCACTGCCCCTCCATGACAAGGTCACCATTGCTCGAGATAGCGCCAAAGACGCCGCGCAGAGGCCCGTTAGGCGCGCTTATATCAGCGAGCCCTATATCGATCTCCATCGTCAAGAAGGCCGCGAGTTGCCCGGAGGAAGTTGGCAGGCTGCAGGACCCGCAAGAGGCTTGGCTTCCTATAACCGAGTCAAGGGAAGGAAACGTTTACTACTCCACATTTCACTCCCTCAATTCCGGAATTGGAGCCCAAGCCCTCGTCCTTCCCATGGCTTTCGTAACACTTGGCTGGTAAGTATAACTTCTTATATTCGATCACTACTATCTGATATTCACTTATGTATTTATGATAAGACGGACAGCTTTAGAATTAAGTTATAATAAGATTCTACTCTGGTGGAATACAGGATATGGGGGATCGTGTGCTTGTGTATAGCGTTCTCGTGGCAACTATACACTACGTGGTTGTTGATTCAGCTGCACGAATCTGAGAATGGGACTCGCCACAGCAGATACCTCCGACTATCTATGGCTGCTTTTGGTAACGATATATTATATTATGTGGTAGCCAAAACATAAATCTTGTGTAAAAAAATCCAAGAGAAAAAAAATTGGCAATTGATTAGGACAATCTAACATTTGTTTAGCTCCTGATATTTCATAAATTAAGTGATTAGTTCATGAATCCAGAGACATTAACTAAACTGTCAAAAGTACCACTGACTCCAACCATGGTGCATAACCTGTAGAAACATGATGGTGGTGGTCTATAATTTAGCATGTATCAACTCGGTCTCTTGGTCAAACAATGACCATTTTGGATCAAGTCGGACTTTTTCAGGAAAATTGATTCCATGTTGTTTCACTGAAAAATACTTTCAATTTCATATCTTTGATAATATAATGAATTAAAATATATGACAATGATTAGTGAATCCGCATAATTGACTTAAAACTGAAGTGCCGTAGAGAATCAGAAAACTTGCGGGGAAATTGTTTTACTAAATGATATATTTGAGTATTTGAGGAACTAAATAATACTAGGTCGACTAATTTTTTCGAATACCAACAACCTACAACTATGTTACCCGAAATCTTACTTGCAATCTAATATAATTTGTTCCACGTTCAGGACCGAAGCTGGGGAAAATGCTGGCTCTCTTCCCGCTGATGTACCTGTCAGGCGGCACCTGCGTGGCGTTGACGGTGATCGGGAGCGAATCCATGAAAACGTTCTTCGAGATCGTGTGCGGAGGTGGAGGCACATGCAACGTCAGGCCATTGACGGGGTTGGAGTGGTACATGTTGTTCATGTGCTTGGCTATTCTCGTAGCGCAGCTTCCCAACCTCAATTCCATTGCCGGAGTTTCTCTCATCGGTGCAATTGCAGCCGTCGGCTATTGCACGCTGATATGGGTTCTCTCTGTTGTCCACGGCCGGCCTACCGGCGTGTCGTATGCTCCCCCGCCGACGACGTCCGATTTGGATAAAGCCTTCGGTATTCTCAATGCACTCGGTATTATCGCATTCGCTTTCAGAGGTCACAATCTTGTCCTCGAAATACAGGTACATATACATATTCATCAAAAGAAAAAAAAAGGTTCCACTATAACCCTGTCCAAACTTTTTTGCACTTTCTGGTCAAAGAAAAATAAAAATTGCAAAGTTTTATTCTCACTGCTAACATAAATTGTGCGCGGTTCAAATAAAGGTCATTAAGTGGTAAACCAATAAAATCTAACCTCAAAACCAAAAAAATGGAAAGATGCACAAACTCTTAAATACGCGTGGATGGGTTGCAATTGCAGCCTCTGTAAACTTCCCGCCGAAGAATCTAATAGAAAAATGCACAACAGGAAGAAAAAAAAAAAGAAAGTCTAGCATATTCATGACATAAAAACATGTCTAATTAATTCGTGGGCAGGGAACGATGCCTTCTAGTGCAAAGCAACCTTGCCGCTTACCAATGTGGAGAGGAGTGAAATTCGCATATTTGATCATTGCAGCTTGCTTGTTTCCCCTCGCAATAGGTGGCTACTGGGCTTACGGAAACTTGGTGAGTAAACCCATTTTAGCATTTTCTAACTACTCTATATTGCCTGGAAAATTATAAAGTTCATATTAATTTATATTACCTTGTGATACAAACAGATGACGGAAAACGGAGGGATGCTGAGTGCTTTGCACAAGTACCATGGACAAAGGACATCCAAGACTGTGTTAGGGTTAACAAGCCTGTTAATCATCATTAGCAGCCTCGGATCTTTTCAGATTTATGCGATGCCGGTCTTCGACAACTTTGAACTCAGGTACACCAGCAAGATGAACCGGCCGTGCCCGAGGTGGCTACGGTCCATTCTCCGGCTTTCTGCAGGATGTCTGGTTTTGTTCATATCAGCGGCTCTACCTTTCTTACCGAGCCTGGCCGGACTATTAGGCGGGGTCGCATTACTGGTGACGTTGGCTTATCCCTGTATTATGTGGATGATCATGAGGAGACCCAGAAGGTATAGTCCCATGTGGTGCCTCAATTTGGTTCTAGGAGTGTTGGGAATATTGCTAAGTGTGATGGTGGTGACTGGGGCAATATGGACAATTGTGACGCGGGGGATAGAAGTTCACTTCTTCAAGCCACAGTAGAAACCATCTAATACGAAATCCTCAGGGTTCAATATGTAATTAGAGAGTCTACAAGTAAATATCTTCAGGGAATTTCATTGTTATACACACTATTGTAAAAGAGCTTCAAGTACAACTTCTACTAAGGTACAGAGCATACACAAACTCAGGCCCTGTGCGTGGCCGAAAAATCTCTGACCCGAGTAGACATATCAGTGGAGACATGCGCGAGCATGCCACAATGTTGGAGGAAAATTTTGACAGCCAAATTACCTGTTATAAATGAAAGCCGAAAACTCCGCCACATTACGAATAACTCTGCGGCAGCCTCATGGAAAGATCAATCACCTCCTTGCATCATAAATTAATTGTTCTCTTGGTTGAATTGCCACTTTTTAAAGCCATTGCCTCAGTCATATTCCTTAATGACCTTTCAGCACATGCAAACTGTATTTATCACTCATCAGGAAAACTGCCATTCTTGAGGAACTTCTGTCAAATCGGAGGCTTGGGAGTTGATCGTTTCACATGGACAAAGGCAGAAGCATCCTTCGTTTCTTCTTCCTAGCCTGCCTTACTTGCTTTGTGATTCTCATGCACAAAAGCAACAGCAACGTGATGCACACAAAACCGAAAGCAAGCCTCATATGCCTGAAATACAAGGAGACTGCTGAAAAAACCAGAGAAGCGAGAATAACCAGTTCCCATATTACGAATACCACAACGTCCACCCTGAAAACATAGCAAACACGCCCGATAAGATTAGCAACCATACAATCATAAGAGCACGAGAATTTCAGATAGCAATTGTCCATAGGGGATTATCAAAACTAACTATTATCCAAACCAACACATTCCAAAAACAATGGAAACACCAAAGTCAATCCCAGATGCAGATTGACTCGCTCATGGAGCTTCAATTCACAAGCCTTTACTAATATAGGAATTTCCATATCCTACCCAAAACCATAAGATGGATCCTCCACACTTATAAACTGGCACAACACACTCACAAGTCACAACTAGCGATGCGGTAATCTCAACACATTCAATCAAACAAAGTCTGTTGCGCCAAAATTTGCACGGGTTTTTCCACTTTGCCAATGTGCCAATGCCCTGCTGGTGGGCAAATTGGCTCTGATAGGATAATTTCATATCTTACCAAAAAACCTTAAGCCGATTAACTAGATGGTCTTTCACACTTTGTAAACCATCCACCGCACTCGCAACCAGCGATGTGGTAATTCCAACAGCTAATACCAGACGCTGCAAAAAGGAAGCATGGGGAATTGACACCACTCAAATCTCCGATTCATAAAGAACTTTTTAAGATTTGTTCTCTCACAATTATCTCGTAATTAATGTAATTAAAAAAAACATAGTGTAATCGCCCCCATAAAATAGATGACCGTAAATCAGACAAAACAAGAGGAATCATAATTGAGTAATCATAGATTCTCGGACATGAAATAGCCAAACAAAAAAAAAGAGAGAGAGAGAGAGAGGCAGAATTAAAAATTAAAAAGGGGAAGGGAGGGGGCAAACTTGGAGGAAGGAGGAGCGTGGGAGGAGGAGGTGGAGGAGAAAAATGAGACGGAGGCCCAATCATGCTTCGACCTTAACTGGTACTCCCTCAATTGCTCCGCCAAGTTTGATCTCGTTATCATCTTTCGTCTTCACACTACACCCCCGCCCCTCCCCTCCCCTGGGTGGGCCCCGCCCCTCTCTCTCTCCCTCTCTCTCTCTCTCTACGCTTCCGCCACCGCGCGTCTGGTTTTGACCTCTTCGCGACGCGCGCGGGCTCAATTCGATCCCTTTGATTCTCTCTCTCTCTCTCTCTCTCTCTCTCGATCTCTCTGGGTCGCGATCCCGAGCTTCTTTTCTGGCTTTTGATCCCTCCGGAATTTGCAATTTCCCTGACGAAGCTGTGTTTTTAATTCGTTGCCCGAAATAGAAAAACCGAGTAATGAGAAAATGAAGGGACCATTGGAATGGCGGGCTCTAAACAATGACGTGGCGGAGTCCATGGTCTGGTCTTGGACCAGGTTTTTGCTTCTGGGCCTGCATCTCTAATGGCCCAACTCCCACAAAAAAAAACTTATGAACGATTAATAAATTAAAATTTCAGTTGGATTAAATTATATATATTTACTGAATTTCATCGGCCACAAATAATCAGCTATTTTTATCCAAGTTTTAATTTTTTTTATGATTAGATTTTGCTCTTCCAACATTTGAATTTGATTCATAAATTTCGAGATAATCATGAGGCTAGATTTGATTCTAAACGTGTAAGATCCCGTGATTTGACCGAATGGCTCCACTGTACCAACACGCACCCTGAGAAAGTTCCAGGAGGTCATCCATTTTGATCTTACCCTCGGCCAAACGCGTTCAACGCTCAAGTTCTTTCAGGATGTGTGTCTGAAAAGAAGGTGCACCTTGTTGGTATGAATAGTAACAATCAAATCACTTAAGCCTTTCATACATTATATATACGGGGAATCACGAAACGTGTAAAACTTTTAAGAACTATGCAAAAATATACAATGATTTATCTAATTATGATGTAATAATTCGTTGTTAAAATATTTTGTTGAATAGATCTTTCATGGTAGCACTGAAAACGGGATTTCAAGACCAAATATAGACTTTAAAATCATCCCTTTACACTTTACTACTCTCGAGTCAATAAACAATAATAATTCACAAGAGGTATTTGGGAGTCACTCGGATCGTGTCATTATTGATAGATAATATATAATACATTTCGACCATTCCGGCGAAATCCAATTGTCTATAATCTACACCTTGTTCTTCGAAACTCCTTCCTTTCCACGCTTCATACAAGCCTTGTCATGCCAAGTGACAGCAGTATAATATCGATACGGATGTCTGGTCTGAGAAGCACAATTCATAATTCTAAACAGCACGTGTCACCACCCGCTAATGTCTTCTGTACAACTTTAAGTTTTTTAAATGATTTTTGTTATTTCAAATTGAGATTGTTCGACTTTATTTATTGAAGAGCTTCGATAATTGTAATAAAATTTTCTTAAATGATTCAATT
>SOPF01024411.1:14823-31074 GCA_012979155.1 Hypericum perforatum | reverse complement strand
ACAGTTTAGTATTGAATGGAAAATTACAAAGATTCCACATTTGGTTTTATGCTCTTCCTAGAATAGCTCTCTTTCAGTTTCTTTTCATGGTATCAGAGCTATAGGCTCTTTTTACCTTCCGCAATCAAACACATTAGACTGAGAAAGCTGAGAAATGGCAGAAACCAATTCACCATCACCTACTTCTTCCAATGCAGCTGTGGATATTAACACTCTTCGTGTTCCAGCTGGGGAATTTACAAATCCTTTCTTTGTTCACCCTGGAGAGAGTCCAGCAGAGATTCTTGTAACTCCTTTGTTGAACGAGAGGAATTACCACTCGTGGGTCAGAGCTATGACTTAGTCACTAGAGTCGAAGAACAAACTTGTATTCGTGGATCGCTCTGTTTCAGTGCCTGTCAAGACGGACCCATTATTTTCTTCTTGGAAGAGATGTAATACTCTTGTCATTCGTTGGTTGATCAGGTCGATCGAGCCAGGCCTTGGAGAGAGTTTGTTGTGGTTCGATTCAGCAGCTGACATGTGGGATCATCTCAAGGATCGCTTTGGCAAAGGCGATTTTGTCAAGATAGCAGGATTGAAGAAGCAAATTTCCAACTTCAGTCAAGGTATTCTCAGTGTCAATGAGTACTTCTCTAAGTATAAATCTCTATGGGATCAACTCCATCAGTTTAGGCCTATAGCTATTTGTGAATGCGTGCCTGATGCTAGAGATCCTTGCGCTGCTACCTTGTTGACTGCTGAACAACTAGATCAAGACTATATCATGGGTTTTCTTATAGGCTTGAATGAAAATTTTGATCACGTTCGTACCCAAATCTTGATGCTGGATCCTATGCCTACCATGAGTAGAGTTATGTATTTAGTGTCTCAACATGAGAGGCAGACTCTGGATGTACCAGTTCTAGGAAGAGCAGCTGAGGAGGGTGCAGTCTTAGCTGCTGGTTTTGGAAGCAGGCGTTTTGGGTCAAAACGACCGATATGCACCCATTGTAACAAGGAAGGACATACCATAGAGAAATGTTTTCGTTTACATGGTTTTCCACCAGGTTACAAGGCCAAGGGCAAGATGCATCAGATTGCAGCAGTAGCAGGAAAAGATGCTATCGAACAAACTGGAGGACAGTATGGATTCACTGCAGAGCAACTAAATGGACTGATGAGCATGATGAGGAATACCTTTACACAGGGTCTGACTGAGTTTAAAAGCTCACCCGTGGTAATGGGAGCCTCCAGTTCAGCACCATCAGGGAGTTCCTCTGACTCCAAGAACCCTTCTGCAGGTATCCATTCAGTTTGCAATCTGCAAGACGTGTATAGATTCAATCTTGATTCTAAAAGTTGGATCTTAGACTCTGGAGCATCGACTCATGTTTGTTGTGATCAGGGCTGGTTCTTACATTGCAGAAGAATCGCTAGTGTGTATATTACACTGCCTAATGGTTCGAAGGTGGCTGCAACTCATGTTGGGACCATAGAAGTCTCTCGAGCATTAACATTATTCAATGTTCTTCTAGTTCCTGAGTTTACATTCAATTTGATTTCAATCAGTCAGCTTGCAAATGATTCACCTGTTGCACTGACTTTCACTTCTCTTCATTGTAAAATTCAGGACCTTGTTACACAGAAGAAGATTGGAATTGCTGAGAGACAAGATGGCCTTTACCTCCTGCAAAACAGCCAACGATCACCCCACCTTACAGCCTCCACAACATCCAACTACATTGAACACGACATTGATGTTTGGCATTGTAGATTAGGGCATATTCCTAGTTCTAAACTACATGTTCTAAGACAAATTTGTCCTTCAATTTCTCCTGTTTTAAGACATCCGTGTGATAGTTGTCATCATGCAAAATTTAAGAGATTACCTTTTCCATTAAGCTCTGAATCAGCTCATGCTTGTTTTGACTTGATTCATGTTGATATCTGGGGTCCTTACTCCACTCCCTTTTTTGATGGATTCAATTATTTCTTGACCATAGTAGATGACCACTCTCGTGCTACTTGGGTCTACTTGTTAAGGACTAAAGCTGAAGTTAAGACCAGTTTGGAAACCTTTTCTCACATGGTTGAAACACAGTTTACGTCCAAGATTAGACGAATCAGATCAGATCAAGGAACGGAATTTTTAATGCGTTCTTTCTATGCATCTAAAGGCATCTTACATGAAACTTCTTGTACTTATACTCCCCAACAAAATGGGAGAGTTGAGAGAAAGCATCAACATATTTTAAATGTAGCTCGTGCAATTAAGTTTCAAGCTTTTCTTCCCATTAATTTTTGGAGCTTCTGCATACTCCATGCTGTTCATCTTATCAATCTTGCACCTTCTGCAAAGTTGTCAGATAAAACTCCATACGAGATTCTCTATAAAAGGGTTCCCTCTTTTTCTCATTTAAGGGTGTTTGGTTGTTTATGTTATGCAGCTCGACTTCCTAGACTTAATAAATTTGAATCAAGGGCAAAGAGAGGTGTCTTTTTAGGATATGCATCAGGGATTAAGGGTTATAGAATTTATGATTTGGATTCTAATAATGTGTTTGTTTCTAGAGACGTCGTGTTCTATGAAAACATATTCCCACTCCAAACAACACTACCTACCACACTCACTGAACCACCATCATCTTCCCTTCCTGATCCACGTTATGGTCAGATGCCTAGCAGAGCTACACCACTCTGTTTTGATGAAGCTACATCACATATGCCGCCCTTTCCTGGTCATAACCGTGATCAGATGCCTAACGAGGACACCCAACCTCGTTTTGATGAGTCCACTACCATAACACAGCCTCTTCCTGATTCAAACTTGGATCAGATGCCTAGTGAGGACACCCCACCTCGCTTTGATGAGCCATCACTCAGAAGGTCCAGCAGAAATAGACAACCTCCTCCATATCTCAAAGATTACGATCAGGCGGTTGCAATCTCTCAGCAATTCCAATCTCCTCTGCAACAATCAGGTCAGTCCTGTATTAAACAATCACACTATCCAATTGCTGCAATGTTGACAGATGACCAGATAGGTCCTTCTCACAAAGCCTTTATAGTAGCATTGGATGAGATGCGAGAACCAAGAACCTTTGAAGAAGCTAATAGGTTGCAGTGTTGGAGAGAAGCCATGAAGAATGAACTTGATGCCCTTTATCAGAATTCAACATGGGAGATTGTGAATCTGCCTGTCAATAAGAAATCCATAGGGTGTAAATGGGTTTATAAGATCAAACGACACTCGAATGGCACCATAGAACGCTTCAAGGCACGGCTCGTTGCAAAGGGTTATACACAAGCTCTTGGTGTTGACTACCTCGAGACGTTTTCTCCAGTAGTAAAACTGACTTCTATTCGACTGGTGCTTGCAATTGCAGCAAGTAAAAACTGGTTTTTGGAGCAATTGGATGTTAATAACGCTTTCTTACATGGTGAATTACGTGAAGAGGTGTATATGGATCTCCCACCTGGTTTTTCTTCTGATGGAAATCAGGTTTGCAAACTAAACAAATCACTATACGGCTTGAAACAAGCCAGCAGACAATGGTTCGAGAAGCTCACCTCTTTACTCTTACAGTTTGGTTTTGTCCAAGCTAAGTCAGATCATTCGATGTTCTTGCTGCAGAAGGGAACTTCGATCACTTGTTTGTTGGTATATGTAGATGATATTATTCTGGCAGGTGACAACATAGAAGATATCAAGCAGATCAAGGCCTTCCTTCATGATCAACTTAAAATCAAAGATCTTGGACAGTTGAGATTTTTTCTTGGCATTGAAGTGGCCCGCAATAAGGAAGGTATTCATCTATGCCAAAGAAAATATGCTGTTGATCTATTGACCGATGCGGGATTTGCAGATTGTAAAGTTATGCGCACACCTATGACTCATAATCTTCAGTTCAGTGAGGATTCCACTTCACCAGCAATTGACGACCCTACCAGTTATAGGCAGTTGATTGGCAAGTTGCTATATTTAACACACACACGACCAGATATATGCTTCGCAGTTCATCAATTGAGTCAATTCCTATCCAGGCCCCTTGTTGAGCATAATAAGGCTATGCATCGTGTCTTGCGGTACATTAAGAGGCATCTAGGACTTGGTCTTTTCTTTCCAGCTACATCAACCTTGAAGTTAACAGGTTTCTGTGATGCAAGCTGGGGTCGTTGTAGTGATACGCGAAGATCCACAACAGGGTATTGTGTGTTTTTGGGCAGTTCACTAATCTGTTGGAAGTCAAAGAAGCAACCAACTGTGTCACGAAGCTCATCTGAGGCCGAATATCGAGCCCTTGCATCCTTGAGTTGTGAGATTCAATGGCTTACATATGTTTTAGATGATTTGAAGATTGATCATCAATTGCCAGCTTCTATTTTCTGTGATAATAAATCGGCAATCCACATAGTCGAGAATCCAGTGCATCATGAGCGCACCAAGCACATCGAAATTGACTGTCACTTGGTTCGAGAGAAGATAACGCGATGCTTGGTGAAATTGTTTTACGTCCCAGCACAACTCCAGGTTGCAGATATCTTGACCAAACCGTTAGCTCCTGTATTATTCTATGATTTTGTCTCCAAGCTTGGACTGATCAGCATCTCCAGTCCAGCTTGCGGGGGGCTATTGCGGATGATCAACCTTGCTGAACTTCCTCAGCCTGAGAAAGAAGAGGAACGTCTTCTTTATCTACAAGCAATGAAGGAGGGAAGAAGAAATTTAAATATGAATGGGCCCGCTCCAATTAAACTTGTTAATGCTTTCTGGGCTCGGTATGTTAGAATACAAGCAGGCCCATCCAAGCCCACACAGAATGAGCTGCTGACGGGAAGAGAGAAAGAACACGCAGGCATAATGACGACATCCTAGGGAATAATTAAGCAATCATTGCCAGCGCATGATCCAAGGACGATTCCCCTGCCACGTCAGCATAGGATACTGTTCCGCTCTTATCCAAAGAGCATCTTTTAACAACCTAGATTTGGTAGATTCGTTTTTGGTAGATTTGTTATTTTATTCTTTGATAGATTTATTCTCTTTTGCTGTGCATAAATAGTAGCCAGCTTGTACAGTTTAGTATTGAATGGAAAATTACAAAGATTCCACATTTGGTTTCATGCTCTTCCTAGAATAGCTCTCTTTCAGTTTCTTTTCAAGACTAGCTAGTTAAGATCAGCAATTAGCTGATGATAAACAGTGTACAAATTCATGTAAATACTTGCCCATTACAAAAAATTCGGTTTCTGGTTTCTGATTTCTGGATTTTCTTGAACAACGGAAGGCTCTCAAGCATCTCAACTAAAGTAGCAGTATATCAGATGGGACGAGTATAGATCATCGAATTATCATATAGGAAATGAACTTGCTTTTTGTTATTTTAGTTATACAACTTCTAAACAAATTATTATATCCTTGAAAGTCTTTGATTTTTGTTTAGTAGAATCTATTCGAAATCTCTCGTTCATGTTTGAATTAAATAAATTCTTTTTAAAAATTCAACATTGTTAGATTTTAACGACTGCAAACTTTCTCTAAGTGTAAGTAACGTTTTGCCGATCAACCTTGATCCATAATGGTTGGAAACTTTTTGGGATGGCCAAATTTAGAATGGAATTAGTAGTCCACTCATAGCATTAATATATTGGTTTTAATGACGCATTAAATTGACACACACACACACATATTATAGTTAGTTTCGACCTCGTAAAAATATTGGGGGCTTTGTATATGCCCACGTGAGATCAACCGTGAGGCGGTTGTAATTCATTGTCAAACTTTAATGGAGAAAAATGGACATAATTTGACAGGCTTAACGTGAGCTCGGGTGTTGATGGCTTGGCTTTTGCCTATATTTCAAACATGAGATAGATAGATAATTGATATTGGTAGTACACTGAATGACATGTTTACCCATACCGACCTATTTCAGATTATCGTGTTGTTGGACACCAAACTAATACTTGGATCAAGTGAATGAGAGTTAATTTAGTTTAGCAAGGAGATTTTGAGTTGAGTTATTGAAATTGCATCATTGTTAAATTTTTGTTGGAAAAACTTTATTACTATTCTAATGTCCTACCCGGTCAAAACCTAAATTATTCAATTTACTCGATATTTATGACACGGTATTAACTAAAATAATTGTTGGGTTTGATATTAAAACTTTTTTAGGTAATTGAGCCTATTTATATGATTTTTGGCTTAGTTTCTCTTCAAAAATATATTTTTTTTTGCAAGAGGTGTAGTTTGTATTATTGACCATTGAAAAAAATGAAAGATCCATTACTATTCTATTTACGAAGTGTTCGTTAATATTATGACTTTAACAGGGTAATATGGCTCATTATTCGTCAAGTCAAAGTGCTTTGAAACGTGGACCAACATGAACTTTGTCTGAGGATATGTAGTAATTACCATAATATTTTTACAAGTGATCAGACCAGATTTATTAGTTTGGAGAATCCGGAGAATTTAAGACCTATTTGCTTCATGGACATGAAATTTAAGTTGATGTCGGTGTCCGAAAGGTGGAAACAGAACCGCGTGAGGGTATTTCTGCATGTCCTAAAATTTGAAGGGAAAAGTACACTTAAATACCCTGTGACTTACCTGTTTCCAAAAAAAGACCATGTATTTTTTTTGTTACGAATTTAGTACCTTGTGATTTCATTTCGAGAACAACTTCAGTTTTGGACAGCATTTTAGGTTGACCGGCCAGATGTCATCGCCATATCATTGCCACATCATCGACACATCATGATTTTTTTAGAAACAAGTAAACTACAGGGTACTTATGTGTACTTTTCCCTTAAAAATTTACCCCCTTTCATCTTCAACCTCAAATATTTTTTCCGCTCATCTTGTTAAGCCCTTGCACTTCCTCTTCCGTTTTCCCTTCGCATTTTAAAATTCTGAATCTCAAAACAACGCCAAAGCAACCATAAAATGTCAGATTCCGAGGTAACCGTTGCAGGAGATAGTTAAGGCGGAGGCTGAATTGGCAGGTGCCAAGGAGAATAGCAATGCTGATGTGGTGATGTCGAGGCATCCATGGCAGAGAAGGCTACAGCGCCGGAAGAGGCTTCCAGCCATGTGAAGCCCGAGGAGTGATGTGTACGTTTTTCAAAAAAAAGTATACATAAGTACCCTATGGTTTACTTGTTTCCAAAAAAAGACCATGATGTGTCAGTGATGTGGCGATGACATCTGGCCGGTCAGCCTAAAATGCTGCCCGGGACTGAAGTTGTCCCCCGAAATGAAACCACAAGGTACTAAATTCGTAACAAAAAAGTACATGGCCTTTTTTTGGAAACAGGTAAACCACAAGGTACTTAAGTGTACTTTCTCCAAATTTAAATTAAATTGAATGCCCTACAGCATAGTCACTCACACCTCAGCTACCTTTAAAATCTTGAACCAACAATCTCTCCGTATTTTTCCAAATCAAATTAAAAACACCATGACATCATATATATAACAGAGTTAATGGTACTTTTCACACGTACTTATTCTCCAAGAAATATATGTGCGTGATGGAAACTTTCTAAGAATATCATCGAGCTATGCTCTTGAAACCACTTTGATCATTGGTTACTACAGGATTAAACTGCAAAGATTAAAAAATTATGAAAAAATAAGTTTATCTAATCCTTACTATACAAGCATTGTCAGTGATGAATCACTCGGAAAAAAGGTTTGGGAAAAGTCACTTTTAGTACCCTGTGGTTTCTGCGAAAATCACTTTAGTACCTTGTGGTTTCTGCGAAAATCACTTTAGTACCCTGTGGTTTAAAACTGATCAATCGGGTCATACCTCACCAATTTTCTATCATTTTGATCCCAAAATTATGATACTACCCCTCCCTCAATCAGAACCTAACCAAACCCAATTCAACCCGACCGAACCCCCATCCAATTCAACCCAATGGGGCATAAAAAATAGGATATGACTCGGATTGAGCTGAAATTTTACAAGAAGCATCCTAAAAATACACATGATTTACAAAACAAAATTCAGGAATTTTAGAGGTCCAAAAATATTTTTTTTATTTTTTGATGCAGTGAAACTTCGTAAATCATATAAAATAGAAAATATATCCAATTGAGTTGAAACTTGTCCCAGGAAACCTTAAGAATCTCTAATAAATTTAGAAACCAAAATGCATCCTTGGGACAAGTTTCAACTCAATTGGACGCATTTTCTATTTTATACAATTTTACGAAGTTTCAGTGCATCGAAAAATAAAAAAATACTTCTGGACCTCTAAAATTCCTGATTTATTTTTTGTAAATTATGTGTATTTTTAGGACGCTTCTTGTAAAATTTCAGCTCAATCTGAGTCATATCCTATTTTTTATACCCATTAGGTTGAATTGGATATAGGTTCGGTCGGGTTGAATTGGGTTTGGTTAGGTTCTGATCGAGGGAGGGGTAGTATCGTAATTTTGGGACCAAAGTGATGGAAAATTGGTGAGGTATGACCCGATTGATCAGTTTTAAACCACAGGGTGCTAAAGTGATTTTCGCAGAAACCACATAGGTACTAAAAATGACTTTTCCCAAAAGGTTTTGATGAAATTAAAGTACACATGACAATAACACCACAAATAAAATAAAGCATAACCTAACAATTATTTAAATCAATTATTAATGAAGTTATTATACTGTAGCAAAATGATATCTAATTTGGTAGAACATAATATTAATAATGTTAGATCTTTATTGGTGTAGAATTTTTCTACTATTTGTCGATAATTGAGACCCAACAAATATTTCGATATCAATAAGTTCTACTAAAAACTAAAGCAAAGAAGACTTTACTTTACTTCCATTGCACCTGATAATATGTTATAAAAAATAGTAGTACGAGCCACCTTTGACATGTTCAAATTGGCCACCTGATAATATGTTATAAAAAAAATAATGATAATCACCTTACTGGGAAGATGATGAAATGCTCGGCAGCAAATACGTCATTGTGTGAGAATCAATAACAAAAGTTAGAGATATTGCCTGGCGTCAGAAAGCTAAATTGCCAGCTCAAAAGGCTTCAATCCCACATCCTCCTCTTCCTCCTGCTATGTTAGAACATGCACAGCCAACTAGGATAAAATAGTGCAGCAACTTTGGACCGAAATAGTGTACGTACCCTTCCTAGTGTAAAGAAAATCCCGCATTGTTCTTTATCCACATGGTTCCTTTTGTTGTTGTCATAGGGATCATGTAAAGACTTTATGCATGATCTAGATCCGTGGACTGGGAAGGGTCAAATTCGAAAATATTTTTTTATTCACGTGATGTTTTGCAATCACGTTCAAAAATTTACATATTATTTTGGCTCAAAAATTAATCGATGAATTGTATTGCTATTCGTTCAATGAGTAGATGAGTTGGTAACACAAAATTTTACTCAACCTTAATAATCCATCAGTGTTAGAATAATAAAAACATTGTCATCTTCGTGTCTATTATACTCCACAAGAATTCTGATTGGTCCACATGTTCACTTTCTAGATTCTGACAAGAATTTATCAAATGCAGAGAAGGCGCCTATTTAAGAAATGACCTTCAGTACAATCCAATGGACCATATCCACCTTATTTTAAGTTGAGGAAATTAAAGTTTCCAATCAATTCCATTAAACTTTAGCCTTTCCGCGTCAGTTGGTCTGCCCTTCATTTTCTCTGCTGAGGCATAGATGATTCAGACCAAGGAAAAAGCTAAGACCCACCTTTATACGAACCCCGCCAACTATGCGATCTGACGTGCCACTACTTTGCAACTCCCTTTATAAGAACCTATACAATAGAAGTTAGCTCCACCAATATTTGCATTATCCAATTCCCACAAACACCAACAAGAGAATTCCACCAAGAGCTTGTTGAAAATGAAGAGTTCAATCAGCTTAATGTCTCTCCCCATTGAGAGAATTCCAAGGTTGCTGCTGCTTGAGAGCTCCAGCCAAAGGCATGTTGCTGCTACTTCTGCAGACACAAAACTCATAATCTCGCGAAGTAAAACAGATTCGGTGCTCAAGAGAATGAACAAGCTTGGCAAGAAAGCTGACAAATTCGCGAACGGCCTTCGGGAACATGGTAAGTAGAAGCATCTGGTTTACGAGGAAGAATAAAAACCAAAGCCTTTTGGAAAAAGAATCTAAGTGTGATTGTTGTTTACTTGTTGCAGTGAGACTGGGGACTAAGGTCACCGAAACGCTGAAGGGAAAGCTAAGCTTGGGAGCTCGAATCCTTCGAGTAGGAGGTCTGAAGAAAGTTTTCAGGCATTTATTCGCAGTCAGAGACGGAGAGAGGCTATTGAAGGCTTGTCAGTGCTATTTATCAACCACGGAAGGTCCCATAGCAGGGCTTCTCTTCATCTCCACGGACAAGATTGCCTTCTGCAGCGAAAGATCGATCAAAGTGTCCTCTCCTGATGGAAAGTTTGCGAGGGTCCATTACAAGGTCGTGATCCCTTTGGAGAAGATCAAGGCAGCCAACCAAAGCGAGAATTTGAAGAAGCCGTCGGAGAAGTATGTAGAGTTGGTAACAGTCGATGACTTCGACTTCTGGTTTATGGGTTTCTTGAACCATCAGAAGGCGTTCAATCACATTCAGCAAACAATATCTCATGCTTGGATGATGAGTGCAGCTCTTTGATCAAGCTATATAAGAAAGAACCAATCTGTTTTTGTTCATCGTGACAGAAAGTATACGAAATTCATGTTGAGACTAGTTAGTTAAGATCAGCAATTAGCTGCTCATAAACAGTGTACAAAGTTATCTGATGACTTCAGTTTCTGGTTTATAGGTTTTCTTGAACAGAAAAAGGCTCTGAAGCATCTCGTTTTCTGTTTGTTATTTTAGTTATACAACTAGTAAACAGTAGCTTGATGTACATGAAAATCTTTGGTCTTGTTTACTGGAATGTCAACTTTGCTATTGAATCACAGTCAAAAGTCAACAAATTGTAATGCATTATTGTTTATCTTACATTGAACAATAACCTAATTGAAAAATACATTAGTTATTAAATTAAGTGAATTATAAATGTATTTATTATGTTTTCCATAAAAGATATCCTTACATAACACCTAAATTTTTAATCAAATTTAGCTGCCATCACATAGAAGTTGCAACCAGCACCAAGTTCAATTAGCCCAACTATATAGCGCCTAAGTCATAATTCGGTAAAGAGAAATTTGCTATTTTTAGTTGACTTAGTTGGTATCAATATATCACCAAAAAATTAAGTACATTTTTTTATAATAGTACAAGGAAGCCAGATCCTGTATTTTTTCAATGTGGACAGAGAAATCTTCCTGAGGTCATAATAACACTTAAAATTGGGACTACCAATGTTTTTGTCCTAAATTTGTGAGAAAATTATCCAACAGCCTTACTGTTTCATGAAGAAATAACATTTATATTTTTTTTTTGGTGAAAAGAAATAACATTTATATGGTGTTGATGATAATGTTCTCTCAACAAATATTTAACACTTTTCACTGTACCTTGGAGTTGGGATCACAGATTCTGATATATGTAGAGAGCGCCGCATATGATATGAGCCCATATATTGTTCATTACATCCAACTATAAGTTAGTTTGATCCAGACAACATGCTTAAATCATGTCTACTACTACCAGAAGATAAAACCAGCTGGTTTATTGCTTCACATGCGAGACATGAGATAACTACTGGAACTTTTGTTTCTACAGACTCCTACATTAAGGGCCCACAATCTCCAACCCTTCCCTCATCCAGATAAGATAAGCTCCTCTTGGTAAAGGTTAGAAACAAATGGATTCCAAACTTTGGGAAATTACTTGAAACAACAATGGGAAATTATAGGTTTTATGCAATCATTTATAAGACTTCATAATTACAAATGTTCAGCAAAACTGATGTGCAGCGTGGAAGGCGATTCTGGGTTGCAGACATCTCTTCGGACAATGGTCAGGCAGGTAAGAAACATAAATAACAGCAAAAGACAATGGAAATCCAAATTCAAACATCTTATTAGTCCCAAACAGAATGCACTACACTTGTGGAGAGTAGGAACATTTACATTTTCACAACCACTTTCAAAGGCTGGAGAAGGCAAGGGTAATAAAGGGATGACGGATACGAAACATGACGAGAACACAAACGGAGAGATGATTACAGAAACTGTTGTCAACCTACAGAACTGAAGAGAAATATGGAGATTCTACATACCATATCGCAGCCTGGATTTTACACAGAATACGCTCCCAATGGTCAAATCTATTCCAAACAGATCAAACCGGGATCATATAAGTTTCCTTTGAACTTCACAGAACAGCATTTAGGAAACTGCAGTCCAGCCTCTGCACAACCTGACTCGGTAACATGTGTGCATGACCTCACATCAAGATATTCCAAAGATTTGCATTTTTCCAAAAGGATAGCTATACCATTTACAGTAATCTTTGGGCAGTTGCTCGCCTTCAAGAACCTCAGTTTCAGCATGGTATCTAATGCTCTTAAACCGTTGAAGGCAGCATCTGTGATCTCCTCACAGCAGCCAATGTCAAGATGCTCAAGGTTTTTGCATTGTGTTAGGATGCAGCTTATGGAAGAATCAGACACATTCAAACACCAGTCCATGCGCAAGTTCTTCAAAGTTGCACTACACTCTGCTGCCAATGATTTTAACGACTCGTCTGAGATCTCCCGGCATCCACCAATAATGAGGGTTTCAATGTTCTTACAAGATGTGGATAAGGATATCATGGATTCATCCCCAACTCTGTAGCAGTCTAGCAGCTTCAGTATCCTAAGAGACCCACCACAAGCTTTGGAGACACAGGAAATTCCCATGTCCCCAACATTGCTACACTTGTTGATGTCCAAGTATACAATCCGTCGACAGCCGCTTACAAGATCTGTTAGTCCACTGTCAGTTACTTTGGTGCAACCTTGTATACTCAGCTCTTCAAGGTTGGCACAGTTCTCTGAAAGAGCTCTCAATGTGCCATTGCTAATTAACCTACAGCCTGAAAGATGCAAACGACGCATATCTCGACAGCTCTGAGCAATTTCTGAAAATCCCTTGTCAGTCAACTTTTTGCAGTAGGACACATCTAAGGACTGCAGAGAGGATAGACCATCCGCAATCGAACGCATTCCATTGTCAGTAATACCTGCAAATTGATTAGAAGAGAGGTAAGACATACACCAATCAACTAAAATAACCAAAAGACACTAGAAATAAGTATCAAATAACAAAAAGAAAGTAAAGTTCACAGACAGTTGTAATGTGTTAAAAACAGTTAACAATCATGAAAGGTCAGTGACCATTCGATTGTTAAGTACAACACGGAATCAACAATAACCTTGCTAAGCAATCACCATGGACCTCTTTACAGATGATCATCCATATTCATCTTCCAATATTCCCTCCAACTACATGCCAAAGAGTCTCTATAACCTACTCATATGAGGTGCCTATCAGTCTCCAGCATTCAAATGTGGGACTTCCAATACTAAAGACACGCCAACTAAATATCATCCAAATCAACCACAACCCAGCTTCGCTATTTCAACCTGTTAAAAATAGCAATTCGACTTCCCACTCAACAACAGAATGACACGCAACATCGCCATTCTGTAGCTAAACCTGAACCCATACAATGGCATACGTAAACCAGGTTTTAAAGCAAAATACCAAGACCACTCTCAACCAGTACCTACCAGTACAATTATGCAAAGTCAGCACCCTCAAGTCCTTGAACCCGCCAGCCACGACAGCGAGGTCGGAATCCGAGACCCCTGGATAGAACGAGCGGGATGCGGACTGAGAGAGGTCGAGCTCGAGCAGCCTGGAGAACCGGGAGGCCATCTTCTGGAGCATGTGGGGCCCGGCCCGGGCGGCTAGCCGCCTCCTCTCGGTGCTCTGCAACACCAGCCACCGCTTGCAGACCAGACCAAACGCCTCCTTGTCCTTGTCTCCTTCCAACCTCACCAGCACCGACCGCAGCTCGTCGTCGGTGAGCCGGTCGTTGATGGACGCCGGTGGAGAGACCATTTCTGCGAACTGGGTCGATGTTGGTTTCCAATTCTGAGGATTGGAGAGTGGAAAAGATTGGATTTTTGGACTTGGGTTTGGCTTATGAACCCTAAAGATGGCTCCTTTGAGGTTTTCTATTTCATGGGTTGGAAGTGTTGGAGAGTTCTATAAGACCACCCGCACGGGGGGGGCCGTGCGCCCTGGGCGGGCCACGTGTCACCCCCCCATTGGGCGAGGCGGGGCGCCTCCCTGACACGCGCCTCGCCCTCGCGTGTCAGGGGGGCGAGCGGCGCCCCAGACGCGCGACCTCGACCTGGGTGACGTGGCCCAATCAGAGCGGGCCACGTCACCCAGGTCGAGTTATTTATTTTTTTTTTTTAAATTTTTTTAAAAAATTGAAAAAAATCGAAAAAAATCGAAAAAAATCGAAAAAAATTTATAAAATTTCTTTTCAACATTTTCGATTTTTTTGTCCAAATGAAAATTTTTTAATTTTTTTTTATAATTTTTAACAATTTTTTGAATCCAGATTACGAGTCTTTTTCGGTAAAAAAACAAACGTGTGGTCCAAATTTAAAGGAAAAACGTGTGGTTCAAAATCATTATGACCGCTGATACTCAAATTCGGAATAGAGAAGCCCATATCGCGCTCCGTAATGACTTAATTGAGCACGTTTGGAATAAGTTTGGTAGGGGTAATTAGTTATGTAATTTGTTATGTAATTTGTTGAATTTCGTAGTTCCTTTTGTAATTTGTTGAATTTCGTAGTTCCTTTTGTAATTTGTTGAATTTCGTAGTTCCTTTTGTAATGTGCAATTTTAAATAAAATTTCCATTTCGTAAAATTATTTTTGTGGTTGTGGTTCGAATTTTTAATTTACCGTATTCGAAAAAGCACGAAAAAATATTCGAGTTTGATACAGTTAGCTGTATTTTAAAAAGCTGAGCTGAAAAAAAAAAGCTGATGTGGCGCCCAGGGCACGGACTGTAGCAGGGGCAGGGGTGTGGGCTGAAAAACTGAGAGCAGGGTCACGCTGACGTGGCGCCCAGGGCACGGACTGTAGCAGGGGCAGGGGTGCGGATGGTCTAAGGAAGGAGTTGGAGTTGTGTCAGGGATGAGTGGAGTTGAAGTCTGTTTCGTGAGTTATTATGTCATGTCGGGGATGAGAAATTACGTTAAGGTACTGGGTGTTGTATTTGGGATTGGCGAGTTGGAGGGGTGTTTCGGTCTTTTTGCATAATTGGCTGGTAGTTGCCTTGTCGTTTTTTTTTTGAGGGATACCTTGTCGTGTTTGGAAGTGGGTTGGTTGTAGAGAATGGATTATATGGGGACTATAAAAAGTAATTCCCATCATGGGGATTATTTCTAGACCATTAGATTAGAATTTTGTTCATAAAATCTTAATCTAACGGTTATTATGTTTGGGGGCAAAGTTGGTATTAAAAAAATATTTAATTAATTACTGTATCTTCAATTATCTTTATTTTCCTTATCTAACATTTAAATTTAACAACCAACTCCACTTATTACTCCCTTAATTACGGCTACCATTATAACATTAGCAGAGATAATATAATTAGAGACCCCCAATTCCAAACTCACACCGTCGCCGACTTCCCCCCACCCAATTTTTTATTCCGTCGCCGCCGAGTCCTCTTTAACCCACACCCAATTTTTTTATTATTCTTGCTTCTTGAAACACTTGAGATCAAGAGTTGTAGATATGCAGTAACCAGTAAAAGGATCCCATTCATTGCGATAAAATTAGCCAGTAGGAGTTTTGATTTCACATATCCGTAGCATATTCTTGTGCAAGCATGGTATAGCTAAAAGGATCCCGGTGCTAAGTACCTCTGAAACAGTTTTAATTTGGAGGATCCTAAGCAGATCCATTGGCCTCTAGTAGGACTCGTTCCATTGGTCTTTAGTCGTAGGTCACGAAGACGATGTCGAAGGACATAAAGGGGAGTCCACCAGCCGCCCAGAGCCGTCGTCGTGCTGATCGGCCTGGATCTTAACCTCGGACGTATCTTTGTACGTAGTAGGATGTGAGAAATTAGTCCAAGCCGGAGAAGCTTCGAGATTGGTGGAAATTCAAAAGAATGACGCAAGTAAGAATATTGGTATGGGTAATGTTAATATTGGTACAAGTGAATGTGTGCATTGGTACCCATTTCAATAATATTGGTACCCATTTTATTAATATTGGTACCCATTTCATTAATATTGGT
>SOPF01024411.1:0-14813 GCA_012979155.1 Hypericum perforatum | reverse complement strand
TTGGTGTCTTTGGTATTTAATATTGGTGTCTTTGTTATTTAATATTGATACTAGTATTATTTAATGTTGGTACCTTTATTTTCGATATTGGTACATTTGTCCTTTAATGTTGATACCTCTTTAATATTAATGTCTATGGTATTTAATGTTGGTACCCTTCTTTTGCAATATTGATACTTGTAGTATGCAATATTGGTACCTTTGCTCTATAATAGTGATACATTTGTTCTACAATATTGGTACATGTATTCTACATAATATAGAATTTGATTATGGTTGTTTTTTTATGTTAACAGGATGTTTGATTTTAGAAGAAGATGAAAAAAAAGGGAGATGAAAAGCGCAGTATAAATTAAGAGAAGATGGTCAGAGAAGATGGCGACTAATTTTGGTTGTATTGAAGTGTAATTATTTTTTAGATATTTTAATTTTTGAATGTTGGTCAGTTAGCATGATTTAAGGGATTACGATTATCTATTTAATAGTTCCCATGATTTAAGGGATTACGATTATGTATTTAATGGTTTTATATTTTTTTAGGATTATAATTAATTAGTAGTATACCTATTATACCCTCCTCCCCACCATGGGGATTAAAACTAATCCCCACCAAATCTGAACTCTTGGTTGTAGGAGAGATTAAGGGAATCAAGAATTATATTATTATAATTTGGTGAGTTTTATTCAACCGGAAGATAACTTTTTTTTGCAGTATAATTAACCAGAATTTGAGCTATAGGCACTCTCCATACTGGCCATCTTGCCCTTTTATATAGTATTAGAGTAAAATGATTTTTGGTACGTAAAAATAAACAATTCTTCGAATTTTGATCGAATATTAATAGTTGAGTCATTAAATTTTTGCATACATTGATCAAACCTAAGAGATGTTTGTCCAATTAATTCTCTATCAATTATGGTGCATGCATCTACCTAACCCAATGAATTCTATACAAGACAAATGGAGCGGTAGTTCCTACACTAATTATTAGGGTACAATTATTACCAAAAAAAAATTATTAGGGTACAACAAAGCTTTAATTATGATGAAGAGGTGGATATTCCTAATCATTATAAATAGTTAAATACTCCGTTTCTAGCTGTCTAGTGCTTAACAATGACGTTAATATTCCAAATCTAGAGATGAGATATGTATCTTCCTAACCTGAAAAAGAATATTATTCATGGAGAAAAAGGGGAGTAGATTCACTGGGGACACTTTCAGGGACAAGGTTAATATAGTCAATTATCATAATCTATTAATTGAGGTAGTTTCTCTCTCCATTTATAGTCACCTCATGTAATTAGGATTTAAATTATAATTACCTTACCTAATCCGCTTTAATACCATTAATAACTTATATTCTCTCTCCAGTAAATATATTTTTTTCTCCTAAACCCTATTTTGTGAGGCGTCATTAGAATAATTACAATGAAATCGACTACCTCATAGTCATACATTACTCGTTCGTTTCACTGCTTTATGATTCATTTTACAGCTTTGCTGATTCGTTTCACTACTTCACTGGTTCGAGTCCATACTTCATTGATTCATTTCACCACTTTACTAGTTCATTTCACTGCTTTATTGATTCGTTTCACCGCTTTACTGATTCGTTTCACTACTTTACTGATTCGTTTTACTACTTTACTGATTCATTGCACCATTTTACTGGTTCATTCACTACTTTATTGATTCGTTTCACAGCTTTGTTGATTCCTTTCACTACTTTACCGATTCGTTTCACTATTTTACTGATTCGTTTCACTGCTTTACTAATTCGTTTTACTGCTTTACTGATTCGTTTCACTGCTTTGCTGATTTCTTTCACTGCTTTACTGATTCGTTCACTGCTTTGCTGATTACTCAAAACGTGGGTGTAGGGGGAAGTTGAAAAGGTTTTTGTTAATTCTTTTTCTGATAACTAATTAACGGATTCAAATTTTAAAATTTCTTATTAAAGGGCATTAATTGATAATTCGACTAAAATTAAGGACTCATTAACTATTGAGTATCCACTGCTTTTTGGCAAATGTCATAAATACCCATGATGATTAATAGCCATTAGATGAGAATATATTCTGATCTAATGGCTGAGATATTTGTCCCTATTTAGGGACAACCCCTCTTTAGTACCCAGTGAATCCAATTTCGAGAATAAGATATCGATTTTAAAATGTTGGTTGCCATATATTCGGCAAAAATTCTTCATCTTAGACCACCCGCAGCGGGTGGTCCTCATGCCCCGGGCGCATCACGTGGCAGCCCGGGATTGGGCGTAAGAAAAAATACGTCGGGCCCCGCGTGTCAGTCGGGGCGCGCCTCGCCCCGACAGGGGGCATCTCGCCCCGACAGGGGGCATCTCGCCCAGGGCGACGTGGCCCCTTCTGATTGGGCCACGTTGCCCGGGGTAATATTTTATTTTTTTTAATTTGTTTTTAAAAAATCGAAAAAAAAATTCTAAAAAAAATTTTAAAAATTCCTTTTATTTTTTTGACTTTTTTGTGCAATTAAACTTTTTTATAATTTTTTTTAATTTTATACAATTTTTTGAATCCAAATAACGGGACTGTTTGGATGAAAAAAAATGTGTATAGTCCAAATTTGATGTAAAAAATTTGTGGTCCAAATTCATTTGAAAATTCTATCAATAGGTACAACCTTCTTCATAATTTTTCACACCAAAACATCTTCTCTCCTCTCTTTTCTTAATTAGATTGGGAATATCTAATTAACATTTTAATTAGATATGGATCCCAATGAAGAAAATGAGAATTTTGATTGGACCGATTTTAGGCAATTTAGTCCAACTAATGATTTTTTAGCTCATAACTCCAATGTTTACTCCCAGGCTAGTCAAAACCTAAGCCAAATTCCTGAGTCAAACCAAGATCCACCAAACACCCGCCCAACCGATCCTCTAGCCCGGCCAAGGCCCAACCGACCAACACCAAGGCCACATCCACCAAACAACCCTCAACCTCGACCAATTTACCCAAAATTATTGGGAAATGCTCCCCAGATGCCACCATACCCACCTTGGTACTTTATAAGTTTTTTCCAAAATCTGCCAAATTGCCCACTAAACTCTACTGAAGCTCGACCAAGCCCAGTGCAAATTCCACAACCTGAGTCATCATCACCCACACAAATAAAAGAAAAAACCATTGCTAAGACGTGGAGTGTAAAAGAAAACATTGTACTAATGTCTACTTATTTACAGGTTAGTGAAGATGCCATTGTCGAGGCAAACCAGAAGGGCAAGGCCTTTGGCACCGCATTAAGCAAATCTACGATCAATGTCATATAGAAAATCCAACCGACCTTAGCCCAAGATATTGTGAGCAGATAAAAAGTAGATACAAACGCCTAACTCTGGCATGTGGAGGATGGATTCAAGCATACACACATGCATCTCGGCGCAAGTAAAGTGGCCAAGTCGAGTCTGATATAGTGGCGGAAGCGCATATATTATATCAACACACCCACAAGAAAAAATTTCTTGATCTACATGTATTTGAGAAAGTAATGCGCAAACATCCAAAATGGAATCTTGGCATGCAACAAGATCAATCATTCGGCTTCACCTTTTCATCGACGACAAATGATGTGGAGAGTAGTGGAAGCACAAAGAGAACAAGAACCGCCGATGAGGAAACCGACACAATTCCGGATGATTCACCTATTCTAGTTAGCAAAGCTTCGATAATGGAGCATCCAATTGGCCGAGAAGTAGCCAAGAAAACGTGAAGCGCAAGAGGAAAAGAGAAAGTCACATCAAGCAATGACAACTTCCCTTTAGAGCTTGATTCTCTGCAAATTACGCAGTCAACAGCGAAGGACACCGCCAAAGATGTCATCGAGCAGATGAAAACGAATGACGAAAAAAGAAACCAACGAATGAAGGAGTACAAAGAAGCCAAGATGATAAGCGCTAATGCCAAGATTACAAGCGCTAATGCCAAGATTTCAAACGCTAAGGCCAAAATCTACCAAGCAAATATGGCCGTTCTCCAGGCGTTGATTGCTCGAGGAAAAAAACTATCCCCAGACGAGGAAGCAATTAAAAATTTTTTGCTTTCACAATTGTATAATAAGGATTAATCAATTTCAGTTTTTTAAATTTATGTAATTATTTCCATGTTCGCATGTAATATATTTCGAATTTTATAAAATTTCTATTTCGCAAAATGTTGCACTTCGAAATTAAATCTAGTATTTTTTTAGTTACGCGAAAAAAAACTCGATTCTGATAAAGTTAGCTGAATTTTAAAAAAGCTGAGCTGAGAAAAAACTGACGTGGCGCCCAGGGCGTGACACTGTAGCAGAGGCACCACTGTGGGCTGAAAATTGAGAGCAAGGGCGCGGCTGACGTGGCGCCCAGAGCGCGCACTGTAGCGGGGGCACCAATGCGGATGGTCTTACCACTCATCTAAATTGTATCTTTGATCTATAATTTTTTTTAAGAACATCTTTGATCTATCATCACTCATCTTATATTGCAGCATCATTATAAATTATGTTAATTTTTTTTCTAAAAATCAATCTTACTGCGCTTGTCCTTTCCAATTTTTTCAAATCAATTAAGCCGAATAATCTTTTATGTTATAAGGATGCAACCTGTGCTACAAATAAAATCGATTGGATAGAAAAAAATAATCTTTTATCTTATATGTTTCCTATCTGTGTAATAGTATTTACAATTACAAAGTATATTAGTCTAAATTCTAATGGACATGTAGTTGAATAGATCCATAACTACTGGATACGCAACATAAGCTCTCAGTAGTTGCCTCGATGAGTATTTTGATGATTTTTAGTTGTTCCTCCGGATGCAATCTGGTGAGTAATAGCAATCTGGTGAGTAATAAAGATATGCAGGATAAATTGTCAGTCAAACTTAAAAAAAAAAACAAGTTATACACAAGATAATTGTTTTAATTTAATAAAAAGAATTTGAGTTCAAATATATGTATTACACCAAAGATAAATAATTATTGAAATTATTTTGATACATTTTAAAAATTATATTAATTAAATATGAATTAATCGATATAATAAATTTTTTAATATTTACGTAATATGTAATACTCTGACGAAGAAGAAGAAGAAAAGATGATGATGATAGAACAACAACTCTAGAAGAATTCTAGACAGAACTAGATCAAAACGACCGAAGTAGTGGAACTACCAACCAATGGGCAAGTTGGAGAGGACGACAGGACACGTACCATTCTTTTCCAATTCCAAACAAAACAAAACAAACACTAACAAACCAACCCACTTCCTCTTTCCACCAACACTAAAATCGCCCACCAATGATCCTGGCCTGTGGTTCTCGTATTTCCCACCACCTACGAGAGTTCAACCACCACCATTGTAGTCCAATTCCCACTGGGTCCAAGCCCCCTCAAGCCCTGGCCTCTGGCTTGATGCTGGGTGGCAATAGTAGAATTGTTCAGCTTTCTTATGGGCAACACAGCCACCGGTTTGTTGGCTCTTCTGCCGGCCTCCAGTCCAAGTCCCCCGGCGAAATTCCTGTTCTTTCTGGTGGTTTGAGGTGACCCACTTGCTTGGTTTGGTGTTTCTTTTGGTTGAGGGTGTGAAAGTTTGGAACTTTGGTTTGGGTGAAAGAACTGAAATTGGTATTTATTGGAGGTTGTTTGCTGTTTAGGAGGTGGTCCTTAGCCTGGACTAAGTGTTTGAAGGTGACCCACTTGCTTTTTTGGGTGAAAACTCATAACCGATCCTATTCCTATTTTAGGGGTGGTTCTCCGAATGCGGTATGTTGCATTATGGGAGTTTAAACAAGATCCTTTCGGGTGGTTTCAGGTGGCCCGCTTGCTTGCTTTGTAGTATCTTTTGGTCGAGGGTGTGAAAGTGTGGAACTTGGTTGTGGATCGTGGGTGCTGTAAGGGGAAAAACTGACCGTGAGACTGGGTGGAGCAAGTAATTGGGTGGTGTTTGTTGTTGAGGACTAGTTTCTTAGGCTGTGAAAAGTGTTTGACGTGACCCAATTGCTTGTGTTTCTTCTTTTTTGGTCTAGGATCGGAAAGTGTGGAACTTGGTTTGGATTAGTGGGTTTTGGAGGGTAGAACTAAGCTTGACTTTGGTTGGAGCCAGCGATTGGCGGTTGTTTGTTGTTGAGGACTAGATACTTAGGCTGCGATGAGTTTGATAAGAACCCACTGGCTAGCTTGGAGGTTATTTTGCTTAGGATGTAAAAAAGTGTGTATAACATGGTCTGAACAGTGGGTGCTGGAGACTAAAGGACTGATTTTGACATTGATTGGATCCCGTGATCGCACATTTTGTTGTAGAGGACCAGGTGCTTAGTCTGTGATGAGTGTTTGAAGGTGATCCACTTCTAGCTCTGGGTTCTCTTTCGTTTAGAATGTGAAAGGAGGGACTTTATTTGAATATTGGCTACTGGAGAGTAATGAACTGACTTGACATCGATTGGAGTCCTTAGGACTAAATGGTTGCAATGAGAGGAGTCTTTTAAGGCTATACGATTTAGGAAATCCGTGAATGGTGCAGGTGCATTTTTAGGTTGTACTATTATCGGTTGATGGCATTGTGCATACAGATTATTGCATTGTCCACTGTGAGGTGATTTTTGGGTGGAAATTTTATTAACAATTAAAAGTTCTTGTTTTAACGTTGTTAAGAGTTTCAAAGCTAGTGCAGCTCTTGGATTGTCTAACATGGAGTATTAAGCGGAATCCATTTGATTAGTTAGACGGTGGATTATTGGAATTGCTATCTGTAGAAAAAATTCTTTTCTTTTATGTAAATGGCACCAATGATTTTACCTATGCACTTGACTAAGTTTCTGGCAATGTGTTATGTTATCATTCTTTGATGCGTCACATGTTTGCTCGAGTAGCTGATGACTTTTTCTCTGGGACAAAGCCCAGGAAAAGATGATGTCGAGATTCCTTCGGAAGGATTATCTTCCGTAGCAGGTGACTATATGATTGTCTTATATTCTTAACCCAATTTCCGGTTTTTCAGTGCTTGCTATGAATCAATAGGTAGTTTGATTCAATATTTTTTTGAATCATATATGTTCTGAAATTATTATGGTAGTTTGATTTGAAGATATTGGTGAATTATCTTTGTAGAATTCCAAATTTCATCTATTTGTTATTTCAAGCGCTTGATGTCGATTTCTTGATTCTCTTTTTGGCAGGAGGAATTGTAGCACTAGGAAAGTTTGATGCTCTCCATGTTGGCCATCGTGAACTTGCAATTCAAGCATCGAAAGTGGGAGCTCCATTCCTTTTATCTTTTGTTGGTATGGCTGACGTGCTTGGATGGGAGCCAAGGTATGGTGCTCTGCTGTTCCATCATGGGATGCAGCTTTCACGTCTCGGTTAAATTTCTTTTGCACGCCTTTTAGTAAGCCACGTGAAACATTGTGAATACTTCTTCGTCCCAGCTGAATTTACCTGCTACTGGAATTTGAGATACCGGCTATTAGATTGGCATGAATATACTTCTTGTTTGACTTTAGCCGTTATTGTTGAACAGAGCTCCTGTGGTTGCACAATGTGATCGGAGGAGGATTTTCTCCTTGTGGGCTCCATATTGTGGTAATGTGGCCCCAGCAGAGTTTGAGGTCAGATTTTCTAGTGTTCGACATCTCACCCCAAGGCAATTTGTTGAGAAATTATCAAAAGAACTTGGAGTATCTGGCGTTGTGGCAGGTGATGCCACACTCAATTTCTTACTTTTGTATGTCATAGTTCTATGATGTCTAGATAGTGGAGAAACTCAATGAAGATCAATTTTCCGTAATTCTTGCAGGAGAAAACTATCGGTTTGGATATAAAGCTGCTGGCGATGCCCTTGAGCTGGTTAGGCTGTGCGAGGAGTATGGTTTAGGAGCTTATATTATCGAATCTGTGATGGACAGGAATCAAGAACTGCGAAATATGATAAACACCGATTCAAAAGAGAGAGGCCAAGTCTCGTCCACTCGAGTCCGGCATGCCCTAGCTGCTGGCGACATGGATTACGTGTCAGAACTTCTCGGACGTCCTCATCGTCTTATGATGATGCTGAAAGATAAAGAATCCATCCTCTGTGGACATAAATGGATGGTCTCGGCTCCGAAATCATGTCTTTTGAATCTTCCACCAAAAGATGGCGTCTATGAGAATTGTTCTCTTATAGTTTCTAATAACAGTAGAATGATATGTAGAGTACGTATCGATTCATCAGAGATCCATATAGAGCCAGCGGAGGTAACCTCTAGTGATTGCAATGTATCTCAAGATTTGCAGCTCTTGGGTATTGAATTTGGTGATTAAGGAATCACTTGGTAGTCATTTATTCTGCCTTCAATCCGGAATTTACATTTGCTTTCGAATCAATCCCATTGCATGCAATTAAAGGGTCTGATTTGCTGTTAAGTGTCGCATGTTGGCTGGATTTCACTTGCATATTGTACTTGTGCATTGTTCTGCCAAGTCAATAGCTGGAAATTCAGGTGGCTGATACTCGAGACAGCCTTTTCATGTGAATGTCCATTCTTCAAGTTCATGTGTTCTGCCTTTCGGGTTGGTGCATGCTTTCCGATCCTTTGTCAACACCGGAAATCCAAGTAGCTGGTTGCGTACCAGGTAAATGTTCCCTACGGTATACATTAACAATTTCACTCTCAGTATAATTGCTTTTTTCTTACGTACCTGTGCTTCCTCGTCCAAGAAGCTCTCATTAGCTTGAATCGTCACCTTTATCCTCTTATTTGTTTCATATTTCTCCTCGGCTCAGGATTTGCAAGTGTGTGTTGTCCTGAAAGATGCCGGAGACCAAAGTCCATCCAAAATGTGATTCTGCGGATAATAACAGGTATGTCTTGTCAGACGTCCTCCAAGCTTCTGCTAAACTGCTGCAATTATATTACTCGCAAACTGGCATTCACATTCCGTTTGTTTCCTGGGATCAAGACGGTTGAATGAATCGTCTTCCTCCGCATTTGATGAATTCTATTGTCCTATTCTCTGCCATTGTCTGCAATTTTAATCTCATATGTACATAAGCTACAAGCGTTCGTACCAGGCATTGATGCGTTGTTGTCCGAATTCGAGGAGACATGTATCAGACCAAGTTCATTTTGACTCTTTCAGAGCTTGCAACCGGGGAGTAATTGAGCCATTAGAGGGAAAGAGGGAACACCTTTTAGTAACCTTGTTGGTTGTTTGTGTTAGTCAACGGAGACCAAAGGGGTTATTGTATCGAACCTGAAGTTGTGAGTTTCGACTTTTTGAGACATCAAAGGGTAAAGTAAAGATACATGTTGATGATCTTTCAGTAGGTTTTGTGGCTTTTTGTTTTCTCCAAGTCTTTAGTATCTACAACCATCTATGAACTCAGATATAATTTATAAATATGACTTGATTTACATGATGAATTAGCATTTTCAAAATTATTGTTCTTTTATTGTGTGAAGAAATTTGATATTTCAACTCCACCAATTAATTTAATTAGAGTCCATTGGTTAACATAATTGCAAACTAGGAAAGATTATAAAAATGACAAAATATTTGAACAAATATTTAACATTAACATATTCTCGAGTTTAAATTTAATTTCTCTTAAACTCTCAAAATTTAGGTTTAACTACCTAAATTAAATTTAAAAAACATGATTTGTTTGCTTTTCTTTTCTCATCTTTGGAACTTTTTAAACTAACTCAAGTGCCTCACCATCAAATCTATTTTAAAGTTGATTTTTTCAATAACAGTTGTGTCCGGACTAATTTTGTGTCCCCTAAAACCCTAGAACAAACACGTTATTTAAGGCTCAAATTTTTTTTTTTAGATTTTACTATTCAAGGCTCGTATATGCTCTAGCGTGGCATCTCCCGAATAGTAATGTGTATGATATTCCTTTTTCGTTTTTATTTCTGAAAATAGTATTTATTGGGTGTGATTATTTCTATTATAGTATAGATTTCCTGGGAGATCCCTATGGAATTGGGTTGGCGTGAGATCCAGGCAAAATAAGTTGATGGTGAAGCTAAATTCCAGGAATCTCTCCATCTTTCCTAAGGCCTTCATTTTTATTTTCGAACATTAATCGATCTTATAAAAATTAATGACTATCTCAAAAACGTCTTTTCTCCGAAATATCTAAAGAAGTGTATAAAAGAGGAGCCGCTCCGTCCTCTCTTTTGATATCAACAAAACGCTTCCGGAAATAACATTGTTTTGAAATACGCGGTCCGACCGGCGGTTCGACCGGTTGGACCACATTTTGGGCACAAATCTGGGTCGTATTTAGGCTAAAAACTGGCTTTTGGTTCAACCGGAATATTTTCGATTTTTCCGGAAATTTTTGCCAAAATCCGGTTGAACTGGGCGGTTTGACCGGAATTTTGTATATATATATATATATTATTTTTTAAATAAAAAAACATATTTATCTATATATTTTAATAAATTATACTAAAATAATCCAGTTAATACGGCCGGTCCGACCAGTTGACCCAGAATACAGACCCATTTCTGGGTCAACCTCCGAGTCGGTATTCAAACCATGGGAAATAACGTAGCCCTTCCTTCTCTCTCTAAGGTCAGTTCTCAATCTCTCTCTAGAATTGTACCATTTGGATGATTGTATTTTTTAATTTGCTGGAACATAGATTAATCGAAAAAGCTCGCAAACAACAATAATGGTATCAAATATGGACAGTTGTAAATTTATGTTTTATTTCGGTGAATTTTCTTATTATCTGTCCAAGCGTTCAAATGCGTGACTCCGCCGTCATAAACTAAAATTGAATTTCCATCCAGAGAACAATTTAGAATAACTATTATGATCGCATAATACAACTTTTTTTTTTGAATTGTATGCCAAGGATTACTTCATAAAGATCTTTGTTTTTCATTTTCTGTCACATTTGCTGGTTTCAATTTAGTTACATGCATTATGGATATCTTTCTCTGAAATTAAATTAATATTAATAATGTAATAAAGCAAAAAATATGTAACTTTTAAGGTACTAAATTAAACTTTGGCCCATTTATTTTGGGAATGATAGGAATTTTCTGTTTTCCTAGGTTATCAACCACACCTTTCCTAAGGTATGGGAATGAAAGGGACCCCTTTTTTCTATTGTAATTTCTAATTTGACCACACAATCTATTGTCCAATCGAAAAGTCCCACGTGTAGTCTAAATCTATTGCCACCCTCGGCCTATCCCCATCAACTAATGTTTAAACCTTTCATGAGCTCGTATTAATTTTATTTCCACTTTTCCTACCTAATTAAAAGACCAACAAAACAAAAATGAGTTTATATCAAGAATTCGATTCTTTGAAAATGATTTTAAGCAAATGTACGAATAATGTTCATGTGCAACCATCTACGGGATTGGATTATATGGGAATGTCTAAAAAGTAATTCCCATCATGGGGATTATTTATTGACCATTAGATTAAGATTTTAACTTTAAAATTTTAATCTGATGGTTATTAATGGTTGAGGATATAATTGGTATTAAATAATATATATATAATTAACTTATTCAACCGAATTAATCTCCCCTTAATTCTCCGAAAACTAAGCCTACAGTTAATGTGCTCCTTATCAATTTCCCCTTCCTTTGCCACCAATTAATTATAATCACTCCCACGTCGCCACCAATTAATCGTAATCACAAACCTCCTCCCAATTCATCACCGTGGTCGCTTCCAATTAATTATAACCTCCAATTAATTATAACCCCCGCGCCTTCGCCACTAATTAATTATAATTCCCCGACCCCTGAAATTATTACTACCGCCGTCGACACAAATTAATTATAAGCTCCCTTGAAATCATCACCACTATCGCCACGGAGACGGGGAGCCGTTCAACGGAGTGCTCGACGTCCTGTCAAAACCGTGTGCCAAAATGTTGGTACCTGTTGGTCGCAATGTTAGTGAGTAGCTTCATATATTTGATTTTGTAGAAGTTGGTTGCAATGTTGGTATCTGTTGGTCGCAATGTTGGTAACTCTCATATGCAATGTTGGTACATGTTATATAACTGCAATGTCGGTACCTGTTATATGCAATGTTGGTACATTCCATATGCAATATTGGTAACTGTCGTATGCAATGGTGGTACATGTTATATGCAATGTTAGTACCTTCCATATGCAATGTTGGTACCTTCCATATGCAATGTTGGTAACTGTCGTATGCAATGTTGGTAACGGTCGTATGCAATGTTGGTCCTTTTATATGCAATATTGGTACCGTTGCTCGGTGATAGAGGAAGAATGGATGTAGATGGTTATTGTTTCGACGAAGGAGGAGGAAAAACAGAGGGTTATTGGTTACGTGGGGGTGTAATTTTTTGAATGAGATAACTTTTTCTAAAAATTGTGGGAGATATTATTTTAGAGATTTGATTTTTTGAATGATTAGGTAATTACATATTTTGTTTCAGGGATTACATATCTTCTTTAATGCCTCCCTATTTTAGTGCAATTAAGTAAATACTATTATACCCTTATAACATATAATCCCCATGGTGGGGATTACAAGCTAACCCCCGTGTAATCTGGACTCAATTTACTTCTTCCTTGGAAAATCAACCAGCTAATAGAACTTGGCAGGCCGTGTTTCATTTGAAAAGACGATTTTGCCCTCCACTGGAAACAGCCGAAGAACATTTTTCTAGCCGGCGACGCTTTCCTCGGACCAAACCCACCTCTCGTGTCAAAATAATAACTGGTCCAAATTCCCAAGGTAAGACCCATCGCCCCAATTTTTCAACTCCCCTTCCAACCGAAAATACCTAACCAAAAACTGTTTTTTCAAACCTTTTTCTTCCCTTAATTTCATTGGTTTGCCTCATAATCTCACGCCATTGTCTTTGTTTTATTGTTTGGCCACCAGGGTTTTGACCAGAACATAACAAAGACTCCATCTTTGGGGTTTTTCTGCGTGTTATGAAGCTTTCTCCCATTGGATTGCCAACATGGGTTCCTTGTCCGGAATCCTACAGCGTCCGGTAGCCGCAGCCGCAGCCGTCGCCTCCGCATCGTACTATTCCGACGTAGCGGATAGGCTCCCGGGTGTTCGGTCCTTGGGAGGTTGCTCCACCTCGGAGCAACCGCATTCTGTCCTGTCTGGTGCGTCTCAAGACTCCAACTTTGTTGGGAATTCGGTTGCCAAGCTTTCCGAGTTGGGTTTCGTGGCAAGGATTCGTGTTCCTGTCCCGAATGTCAACTTCCCTGCCCCGAATTTTAGTCGGGAACCTGGCCCTGGCGCATTCCCGCAGCTGATTAATCTCTACCAATCTGCATCTCTGGCCGAAGGGCCGAAGGCGAACGGCTTTGCGAAGTCTATTCCTGCTACATCCCCTTCGTCGTCGGATGTGTTGTATAGGTGGCATTTACCTGAGGTTAATTCTATTGACCTTTCCGGATATTCTGGTTGTTGTTACGAGAAGTCCCGGACAGTGGTGGTCTTGCTCGGATGGTTGGGATCGAAGCAGCGTCACCTCAGGAAGTACGCCGAGTGGTATACTTCGAAGGGGTTTCATGTGATTACTTTTACTTTCCCAATGTCGGAGGTTCTTAGCTATCAAGTTGGCGGGAAGGCCGAACAGGACATCGAGTTGCTCGTGAATCATTTGGCTGGTTGGTTGGAAGAGGAGCACGGGAAGAAGCTGATATTCCACACCTTCAGCAACACCGGATGGTTGACGTGAGTTCTTTCTGTCCCTGTACTTCAGCCTCGTGGAACTTGCGTTCCCATTTGATTGTGTTATGTCTGCTCCTTCTGTTAGTCTTTTGGGCTGATATATCCTACTTTGGTATGTTTCGGGATAGTTACGGGGCTATACTAGAGATGTTTCAGAAGCAAGACCCTTCTTTGGTTGGAAAGATCAAAGGTTGTATTGTGGACTCTGCACCTGTTGCAGCTCCTGACCCTCAGGTAAATGTTGCTCATTTTGCAGTTATAAAAAGGAGTCATCGTATTAATATGAGTTAGTTGTCCTTTGTTTGTATAAAGTACTTGTCTTTTGATCCCAACATTGGCAATTGTTCGGTGGAGTTTAAACATCATTGTCATTCTTTGTTGTATGAACTTGATTTTCCATTCTTCACAAGCTCTTTTGGATGCGTGGTCCATTTTCACCTTGGCATTCGATGGGATGTTCATAATTACCGAAACGTGTGTATTTTGGATGGTTGTCTTTGAATTTGTTTGAATTGGCATTCTGCTAGGATCATACATCTCGAATCTGAGTCCTTACAAGAACTCGTTTTCTACAGGTCTGGGCTTCAGGGTTTTCAGCTGCTTTTCTCAAAAGGAATAGTGTTGCCACAAAAGCTCACATGAAACCCGACAAGTGTGATGAGGATGTAATCGTCGCTAGCAAAATAACAGTTCCGCCAAAACCCGAAGTAACTGAAGCAGCACTAATACTTGTGTTGGAAAAGTTTTTTGGGGTGATTTTGAACCTTCCATCCGTAAGCAGGTAATCACAATATTACACATCAACTGCAAAGCAAAATTCGGTTTATTTATACGAATTTTCTCTCACGGTTTCTCCCGTTACAATTATCCACTGACGGGAACTTATTGAGTCGTTTCTTACTTGCAGGAGACTTTCGGATGTGCTGAGGGTTTTGTCGTTGGACCAGCCAAGCTGTCCTCAGCTATATATCTATAGTTCTGCAGATAGAGTCATTCCTGCAGATTCTGTCGAGTCTTTTATAGAAAAGCAAAGGAAGGCTGGACGTGAAGTCAGGTCGTGCAACTTCGTGTACACGCCTCATGTAGATCATTTCAGAAGTGA
>SOPF01024408.1:468-23638 GCA_012979155.1 Hypericum perforatum | reverse complement strand
GGACCTTAAATCTTATTCAAATTACACAGGGACCCTATTACAAAATCATCAATAGTTCAGGGACCTGAGGGTAATTAACCCTATTTTGAATCCAAATTTATGTTACAACTTTGTTAAATTTAATAAAAAAGAGTTCCGTTGCTTTTTTTTGTTCAAGACAACTAATATTTCATTAAAAAAATCACAAATTTTAATCCCGATTTAATTTAAAAGTTTTGTCCGTTTGTACACCGGGTACGTGTACTTGTACTTCTATTAGCATCACCACGTTCTAATCCTAGATCTCTGTGCTTTTAAATATATATTTTAAAATTACACCCCAAAAAAATTATCTTTAAAGAAAAATCTAGAGAGAAAGAGAAGTGGGTAGTACCGTAGTAGAGAATTTCGCCGTAAATTATTATTACTTATTTTGACTCACACCGTTTCGTGGGTTTCAGTTCATCCCCTGATTCCACAATATTGTTCCTTAATCCCCGCCTTTATGCTCCTTCCTAATTTAATTGTTCGTTTAATTTTGTTATAAATGTAAGTTCCATAAATACTTTTCTCATAGAGAGACAATCCCCCTCACCGAAAAAAAGAGAGACCCAAAACCGTTTTAATTGCTAACAATTTAAGTGGGATTTGGTTCTGGGTTCTTGCTCTCCCTCCTAGTGGAAATTATCTCCTCCTCCAATGCACAAAATTAATAGCAACTGTATAAACAGGAACTGGGTTTTGGTGGGTTTCTGATTTGGATAATAAAGTTGGAAACTTTAACTGGGTTCACTGTTTCTCATCCCTTTGTCCATTTTCTGGGGAAAAAAATTTGGAGCCTTTTTATTTATTTATTAGGGTGCGTTCTTACCGTTTCGGGTTGTTGTCTTGTTCTGATTTTGGAGTGACAAAGTTTCTGGTCCTTGAACAATCTGTCCTGATATTATTATCTCAAGTTCAGATTAGGTGGTGGCCTGTGAAGTTGCCAGATGTTACCTTAATTTCCTGTTTATGTCTCTTTTTCGAGTCTCCTAGATCTTTTCCCGGTTAAAGTTGGAGCCTTTACACGGGAATTTAGAGGGTATTGTCACAGGAATCTGGTGGGAACAACCTTCAACTACTTAGAAAGTGAGTGCTTTGACGTGTAAGGAGAGAGCAGTAGAGGGTGGAGAGGGGTGAGGTTTCTGCTTATAATGGGGCATTCCGCGGCTGTTTGGGACTGTAGAGCGGCGGTTGAGATGGCTAAGGATTGGAATGGTATTGACCAGGTTGTTCTTCGGAACCCACAAGGTGCTTCTGCTCGGGTGAGTTCGATGAATTAAATTACTCGTGAAATTTGTTATCTGTGATTTGTTTCGTTTGTAATTTACTCTCTCTAATTTGGGTAGTGTTTGGTTTGTTGTTATGAAAGGTGAGCTTGCACGGAGGACAAGTGGTTTCGTGGAAGAATGAGCACGGAGAAGAGCTTTTGTTCACAAGCAGCAAGGTGTGTTTTGGCTTTGTGTTGACAACCAGTTTGTCGAATCATGCGTGGAACTCGTAATTTTAGAAGATCTTTTTGAGAAATTAGTTTTAAAGGATTCAGTTCAACTGAATTAGTATTATTTGGTTGGTGGACTCCATGTGTGTTAGTTTCCCTGCAACTGATATGCTTGTTCTTTGTATGCAGGCAATCTTCAAGCCACCAAAAGCAATGCGTGGAGGGATACCCATCTGCTTCCCGCAGGTAATCTGAGTATTCATGGATACGACGTTGCCGATTGAATGCTCGGTGCTTACTTGTCTCTCTCGTTGTTGCGAAGGTTGGAAGCAGCGGGTCATTAGAGCACCATGGTTTTGCCAGAAACAAAATTTGGACCATTGAGGAGAACCCTCCACCTCTTCACTCAAATGAAACACTGGGGAAATCGTTTGTTGATTTGCTTCTGAAACCAACCGACGAGGATCTGAAGTGCTGGCCTCATAGGTACAAATCTTTTTATGAGCCTCAGAAGTTAATCATAGTAACATGTCAGAACTCATGTACTGCTCGATGGGCAGTCTTCTGTTCATCAGATGAAAAACTGTATACAGTTTTATGTGTTCTGACGTATGTGTACTTCTTCTTCTTTGGCATGCCTCAGTTTCGAGTTCCGGATCAGAGTCTCACTTTCAAAAACCGGAGATTTGACGTTGATTTCGAGGATTCGAAACATCAACGGCAAGCCATTCAGTTTCTCGTTTGCATACCGCACCTACTTGTCAGTATCGGACATAAGGTACAGATAGTCATACTTGAATATAACTAGCACTGCTGTAAATTTGTTGCTGATGTAACTTTACAAATTAGATGGATAGAAGTATCAATTCCTCGGTTCATAAATTGACGTTGTCATCATTATCATGATCTCTGTTGGACTTAAACCATTGTTTAATGGTGAACTCAGTGAAGTAAGGATAGAAGGGTTGGAGACACTTGACTACCTGGACAACCTTAGCCACAGAGAACGATTCACTGAACAAGGCGATGCTTTAACCTTTGAATCTGAGGTACTTAAGATTTTAATTCCATGATCTATATTATCAACTTCTTTTTTTCATTTAATCTTGGTTATTTACTGCCTAGATTTGTCTTGCAGGTGGATCGAGTCTATCTTGGTTCTCCAAATATAATTGCAGTCCTCGACCATGAAAGGAAACGCACATATGTTATTAGGAAGGAAGGTCTCCCAGATACTGGTAAGCCTGAAAAAAAGACATACACTGGCAATGCTTTAATTATGCAAGGAATCCTTACAAAGGCAACTTGTCTCTTCTCTTTTATAATTCAGTTGTTTGGAACCCGTGGGAGAAGAGGTCAAAAGCGATGACGGATTTTGGAGATGAGGAATACAAGCAGATGGTATGCGTCGATGCATCAGCAATCGAGAAGCCCATCACATTGAAGCCGGGGGAGGAATGGACTGGGCGCCTCGAGCTGTTACTTGCGCCTTCAAGTTTCTGCAGCGAGCACTATGATCTACACGGAAGAGGCTTATGAAGAATGCTTCATCTCCTTCAATGGCCTTAGCTTATGACGGGTACAGCTCGCGTTCTTTTTCTTAACGCACGAGGCATTTCCTTCACTTGTAGGCCAACATGCAGGATAGTAAAATTTAGAGTTTCTCATGATAGGCTTTTGATCCTGGATGTAGTTCCAATGTTATTCCTGGAACTGAACATACAAAGGAAACTCACGGAAAATTACTTCTCTTTTCAATTCCCCCTCTTTTCCAATGCTAGTTTGTAGAGACGTCAAAGTCTAGCACCAGCTTGTTCACTTCAAAAGCTGTCATCTGATGAACACGGACTAACTGAATTCCGAATTCCGAATGTCGCGGAATTGACTTCACCAAGTAAATGGAAAAAACAAACCAAACATGGTGTCTTAGGCAGGTACACGAGAAGAATCAAGAATCCTTACCAATGCCTGAATGGTCAGGTTTTTTCCTATGAAATTTGCTTGAACGATGTTGTTTCGGTTTGTGCTCTCTGCTTTTTATCTTGGAAGGCATATCGCTGGTGTGTATTTGTGTCCATCAGTAGGGTGCGGATGGTTGTCCGGATTAGCCATCTATCTCGGACGACCTGTCGTTCCACCTAATTTTAAGCACTACATCCAAGGACGACACCAAAATGTCGAACACCAAATTAACCGTTCTTCAAAAAGAGGGCAAATGTTAATTAAATTGGGTCGTAGAATGAATGTGTCATTAAAGAAAAATAAGAAAAAATGACATGCAACCCCATTAATTAGAACGGAACGTTTTTTTTGAATGGTAATTTGTTGGCAACTGGTATCTTCGTTAGATAGAATGTTTGAGATGATGGTGGACTTGCTTCACGTCTGTCTTATAAAGTTTGAAACTGTGCAAGAAGTGAAACATTCACATTCAAACAAATACGTTTCTAAATGCATTCAAATCCCTATTGTCTGTACAAATTATTCTTATGGTCTGAATTTTGCCTGTCTGCAATGGACAAAGTGACAGACAAGAGACAATGACAAACTCAACTTAACTCAGTTCACAAATACTGAGAAAACCTACCTAATAAACCTCTCTGTTATGTGAGAAGGGACAAAATCCCACCAATTAATACATGTTGTCTGTAAACTTAGTAGTAAAATACTAAATACTACACTACCTCTCCAATACATAAGCTCAAATATGAAATACCACGCTATTGCCAAGTGAGCTAAAATTAAAACCGCGCGTGAATCTCGCCAACTGAATTCCCTCCTCTTCCCATGCACCTCACATCCCCACATATATCATATATACATACAAAGTTACAAACTCTCTCCCCACTCCTCTCCTCTCCTCTCCTCTCCTCTCCTCTCCTTCCCTTTATCCTCTCTCTTTGTGAATATATATACATTTTTATCCCATACACACAAAAAAAGGCAAAAATTTAATTTACCCACCAATGGAACCGGGCAATAACGCCCTCAACGACGGCCAGCCGACGCTCCCCTTAAAGAAGCCGCCCGGATATAGGGACCCAACGGCCTCTACTCCGGCCAAACCGCCACCCAACATCCGGAAACCAGGCCCTCCGCTTCCCCAGTCCTTCCAGCCGGTAAAGCCACGTGGGAGGAGACGGAGGAGCGCGTGCCGCATTTGCTGTTGCTGCTGCTGCGTCGGGATTATCATCGTCGTCGTCGTCATCGTCATCATATCCGGTGTCCTCTTCTTGTGGTTCGACCCCAAGCCGCCAACCTTCCATCTCGAGTCCTTCAACGTGACGTCCCTTAGCGTTGCGAAACGGCCCGACGGGTCCTACCTTAGCGCGGCCACCACCGCCCGGGTCGAGGCTAAGAACCCCAACTCGAGGCTCAAGTACCGCTACGGGAGGTTCGACGTGACGGTTTCCGCCGGTGGAGACGGAGGGGAGGACGGTGTCCGGCTGGGAAAGACGAGCCTTCTCGGGTTCGAACAGGGGGAGAAGAACGTCACCGTTTTGAGGGTGGAGATGAAGGTGAAGGACCAGGTGGTGGATGACTCGGCCGGGCAGAGGCTCGCGAGCCGGTTCAAGAGCGGGACCTTGGCGGTCGACGTGGAGGTCAAGACCAGCGTCGGAGTGGAGTTTTGGTCCCTCAGGATTGGGAAGCTCGGGGTTACCGTTAAGTGCCGCTCCGGCGGTGGCGGTGGCGGTGGCGGTGGCGGGTCCCAGATGCCCAAGTGCACCATTAATACCCTTAGATGGTGAGTTCCGCTTAATTGTTACCTCTCATTCCTTTCTCCACAATTTTTTGACGTACGTGATAATTTGGGATTATTTTAAGTGCTCGTAGTCATATATAATTTTGATTTATACTGTTTCCAACAAAATATAACTTTTGAATGTTAACAAAATAAATCAACCAAACATATAAAACTAGCGTTTTTAGTATCGGTCGATATCAACTAATGCGAATTTAATGAAGATATGGATACCATAGGAGAATTTTATGAACAGGAGGAGTTGGCCAATATAGAGTGAATTTCGGATCAATACAAGCTGCAACGTATTTTTTCACATAAAATTGAGATAATGTAAGTTGACCGAGAGACATTAATGACGATTTATTTGTACCAAACATCTTGTTTGCTATTGATAAATTAAGAAAGTAGCTTGGTTTTCTTTTATTGAGGAGCTCTATGTAATTATACTAACAGTTATTAATAATATATCTATACTTGCCAGAAAGTCATTGGAAATTACACTTAATTATTTTATTTATTTCCATGCCTGGATATTGCATTTTTAGATTAGACAGAGACGAGCGAGTTTGCAATGCAAGATTGCAAATATATGGAAAAATTAAACAAAAACAATTAAAGAGGTCAGGAGGAGGTATCTTGGTCCCTGGTGTTAGGGTTCGGGTTTCTATCAAGTTGGGATTTTGCTTAAAGTTGCTTCAACTGCAACTCAGCACCTGCCCAATTTCCCACATACAGATATATAGTGATTACTTTGCAAACAAAATAATGTTCCGGGCAATGCCTTTTTTGCTTTGATGCGATAATTTACTCTAGTTATTTAGCATGAACCTTATGCTGCATACTTACGAGAGAGATTCGAGAATGATGTGTATATACAATAATAATTATTATTATTTTGACTCAAGCTACAACTTATTTAACGTTTTGGCTTGTTTATATATATGAATGGTCTAAATGTTTTCTTTTTATGCAGGATCAACATACACTGATAGAGTTTGTAGAATTTATAGGAAATAAACTAGAATCTAGAGGTACTAGGGAGCTAGAAGGATCTGCTAAATAGCAAATAGTTAGAATTATTATTTGTTACATCGGCTAAAGATGTCTTTTCATCGTCACCTATTGAATGGTAAATGATCAATTCACCATTAGAGTGAGAGGCGATCGAGGAAAGGCGTGCAAATGAGGAGGACGGAAGGGGATAATTGACATCAATCAAGCTGGGTCCATGGCTAAATTTAGGTTTCTTCCCTGTATTTTTTTACATAGTTTTTTCAGGTTTGTTTATTTGTTAATTCAATTTTTATCTTCGTGATGGTTTGTTTATTTGTTAATTCCATTTTTATCTTCGTGACCATTGTTATGTCTCTGGCTGATGAATATATTAGTTTTCTGGTGGTCCCTGGAGGTTGGATTCCTTAGATCTCAAGCATGCATAATCTTATTTTCTTTAAGATGTGAATTTATAGTCGAGCAATATCATACTACATTTAAAGATGATTATTTCAATTATCTTTTCTCCGTTCAAAAGATTTGAACTCTCGTTGTCCATCATACTTTGTTTTGTTATACCAAAATTTAGATAAATCTTAATAGCCTCTAATAAATCAGGGGCCAAGGAGGGCATCTATGTTTTCATATGGATTATATGTTGCTGTAATGGAGTGGCAGCTTTTTATATAAGTACAGTTTTTTATATTTGTATAGGAATGATGAGCTTCATTATGTCAGGTTATAATTGTTGTTCTCTTTAAAATTTTGACACGTGAAATTAATAAAAGAGTTACAACTCATACGCCATTGTCTGCCTGGTTCAAGTAACTTAAGTAGATCGATATCTATCTAGAACCAAAGAGTGGGCAATCAATATGTTGGGACCACATTTGGTCCTTTAGATTAATGTAGAGGATGATTTCGTATAAAGAAATTATTTAATTATAAATATTTGAACTATTTAATTATATATAACGAATCATTCTAATGTACTATAATACTTTGTGATTTGATCGATTGGCTTGGTTCTACAGATCAACACTGGTCTTTTCCAATATGTTTTGTCATCACTAGTAAACATTTTGAAAAAAAATAGGAAGTTACTCATTGAATTATACTCTTGACCATGCTTGTTTAACTTTATAATTTTTTCAAGATATGTGTTTGTGCTAGATACACATAGTCCCAAAATTTCTATTATACCATGTAAGTCGTGGTCGCTCTGATACTAAATATAATATCTTGTGATTTGACCAACTAGCTCCACAAACTAACACATGTCTTTCTAGCATACTTTGTCATCACCCGCAAGTATCATAATCATACTCCCAACAAAATGCATTTAATTTTGTAATTTTTTTAGAATGCGTGCCCGAAAAAAAGTCCATTTTGTTGGTATATATAATACTAATTAAATTACTTAAGCATTTCAGACTGTACAAATCATATCGTGTGAAACTATTCAAACATACATAAACAAACTATTTGAACGTGCATGACCGTCTGAGTGAAATCATAAATATACATAAGCGGATGACCATTCATTATACTTATCAAAAGCATTTCAATGTACGGAGCATAATTATCTCAATGTCAAGAATATTTACGTAGAAAAATATATGTACATAACCAAATCCGAATTCTTCAGTTATTTTTTTAGTTTCTTCAGAAAGCCAAAATCTATAGAATTTAATTTATCCCCAGGGTTAAACCCATTGTGATATAAGCTCATATTCCCTCTTTATTATTATTCTAAAAGTATTAGAGTAAATTAACTAGGTCAAATCTCTTTTAACTTTTTTTATGTTATCGAAGATATTGTCATTTTTTTTATTTTGTAAATGAATTCTAGCATTTTTTGCTCAATATTGAATATTAATTTGTTAAGATATTCATATCTTAATTAAAAAATAATAATATTAAGACTTTTTTACGAGGATAATGAAAATTACGATTGAGGACTATTAGAATGAATAATCGCTAGAATTTATATAAAAATTGTCTAGACTTCGAGTGTATATGATTTAAAAAGTTGACTATTTATTTCTTATATTAATAATACTATATTTTTTATTATCAATAATATAAATAATGATAATATTCATTGTCAAGACTAATAAGTTGGCTCCAAAATACTCCATTTTCCTGTTTATCATTATTTTTATCAACTCAAATGAAATTTAAAATCACAAAAAAAAAGTAAGTGGAGCTAACCTATTGAATCCTGACTCTATTCACTATTATGATGTTCAAATTGGACGGAGATGGAATTGAATGAACATACCCCACCTTTTTCTTTCATGTTTGGTTTTTTCTTTGGACTGCAAAAAAATCTTTCAACATTTTTGATTTTATCTTCTTATTCTTCCTTTTTCTAAAAGACTCAATTGAGAATTTCTTATTCTCCTCCTTCGTAGAAAAGTTTCTTCGAAATTACAACATAAGATATCTAAGGAAATTCAAAATCATTTTCTTAGATTCAATAATACAAAATGGATATTACTATTTAGATGGATATTGCTATTTATATTACTATTTAGACCTAAAAAAACTCTATCTATAAGATTTGTAGAATTAGATTTCTATAGTTATCAGATTGATGAGTAATCAAAACATTCATGTTTCCAACGTTAATTAAGACTAATAAAGAAGAACTGAATTGAGTTCATAATTTTATTTCAGTCGAGTTCGGGATTGATTAAGAATTTTGATTTTCGATTATTAGATTTGAAGGAAAACCGTGCAAGAGAAATCAAATTGTACATAAATGATAAAAGCTTCAAAGGTTTCTAAAATGCTATGGAAGGAAGCAATTTGACAATTTTTTTTTTTCAACTTGGCACACGTATGTCTTCCCTTAATTGTTAGATTCGGTACTTTTTTATTGAGAGTAGATTCGGAACTTATTATGATTGGAAGCTGACAAATTGTAGCTGGGAGAATAGTTAAATAGCAATCTCTAGCCAGACTTCCAGGAAAATGTTATTAAAAAATAAATCTAATGAGTAAAAAACCTTGAAATGCAGTGTGAACTGATCACCGGGCAGTTTTTTATAAGTCGAAATTATTTCTTTTCATTCTCTGGCTTTGTTTGTTTCTTCACCATGCACTAAGAGGTGGGTTCTTGTTCAAAGTTTTATGGAAGAAAATTGATTTTGCTGTTTGAGAAGATGGAGTCTCTAAAGGGCAAAGAGAAATAAGTAGGATGATAAGAAATATTAATTTTTTTTAGAGGTATCTTGTTTATTGAACTGATCATTCAAGATAAATTATAAGGAAGTCTAGAAATTATTTCTGAAAAAAACCTACAAGATTCCTCCAATAATCTATATGATACACGTAATATATATAATCTTCAGTCCCACCGAAAATCGGACTGGTCAACTCAGAGGACTGAAGAAATTCCGAGTCAACCTCGGTGTCAGTTTGAAAACCTTGGGTCGTTCCCCAGTAGTTCTATTCGGAACAACTTAACTGTTTGAGCCACTTTGTAATTTATATGGGCCCAATTAAATTTCTGAAAGTTGATATCTTCAAATATCGTTTGAATTATTATTACGCACGGCCCAAAATCTTCACAAATTCAAAAAATTCTGTTTGCAGCTTGCATCTGCGAACCTGGTCCAGTAACTCCAGTTATACCATTTCCTTAATTCTAATTATGAATGGCAATGGGCAGGATTCGGGTAAGATCTATAGGATTCAGATCCTTATCTTCATTTTTGAAGGTGGACTCAAATCTTTATCTTTATCCTCTTTTAAAAGTAGGATTCGAGCAGGATATGGTTCCAAAAATATCGGGCATTGATCCGCGGGTCCAGGATACATAAAAATTATTTAATTGAAAAAATTAAACCTACAATCTCAAAATTAATATATATTATAAAATTAAAACACATAATAATGACAAGACTTTTATCTTCCTCCCTACAAGTTGGCTTGTTTAATTTGAAAGTTTTTTTCACGTCACAAAATTCTAGGATGTTTAATTTAGATTTTTTGGGACTTTAAATAAAAGTTGAAGATAGTTTTTTAGGTTACGGAAATTTAAGATATTTAATTAGGAAGTTGAATTTGAAAATATTTAATTAGGAAGTTAAAGTTGAAGAGGGTAATTAAGTTGAAGTTAAATAGCATAGCTTGTGATACTAATTTACTAGGTATATTCTAAAGTATTATATATATATATATAATTCGGGTAGGATCGAGTAGGATTTTATAAGTCCATATCCATACCCTTATCCTTTTTAAATATCAGGATTTGGGCAGGATTCTGATCTAGGACCCGGTCAAAATCAAGGATCAACGGATCCTACACCCTTCGGATTTAAAACCGGGTAGACCCTTAGGATCCGGGTCTAATTGCCATCCCTAATTCTAATGTATCATCTCTCACTGGAACACAAAAGTTAAAGATGATAGTATTACCGAGATTGTGACTTCCAATTGAACTTGGTGCACCTTACAAAATTAAGCAAAATTTGTCAAAACAAAAAAAATTCAACAATTCGTTTCTTCCAATCTAAAAATTGCTCACTTTATATCGTCATCTCGTCGGGAGTCTATCACTTTCCACAAACTCACTCTCAAGACTAACAAATTGTCAATTATGATATTATCATACAAGAATTGATGGTTTTTTTTTAAATGATTTTATTAATTTCATTTTTTTTACTCGAAATCTTTTTAAAATAATTCAAGTCTATTATAAATATTTTCTTATGGAACAGATCATGTGAGAGGCCCGCATCTAAAGTAGTCGAACCGTGGATCAAATCTGACCGCGAAATTTGCAGATGAGCTTAGACAGTGGGATGTTGGAGATGCGTGGTGGTGGGTCTTATTGGCTTTGGAAACGTATTTTCTCACAGTGGGAAAACTATCCCTATGTGGGTCGGTGCTCCCAGTAACTTTCTCTTTAACAACTCTTTGTCTGGAAACCTCTCTCTTTAATCTTTATCCCAACTGAAGTTGCTTTCTTTTGTCTTAAACTCGATGCACTAGCTGGGCCTCATCGACATGTACCGGGCCGAAATGCCACGTGATACAGAAAGCACATTTATTAAAAGTCTTAGTACAGAACTATTGGCAAAAAAGCCTACAGCCCCAGGACAGGCCGGGATCTCGTTGATGAATTTGGAATTTTTTTTGAAGCGTATGTTTTTTTGATAAATAACATATTATATTCTTCAAAAGAAACACTACAAAAATATACATCATAGATACTAAATAACAATAATCAAAACGTAACGTATTGATTAGAGCTATCTGAAGAAAATACCAAATATCTCCAAAAGTGTATCAAAACATGGTTGAGAAAGTGGTTCAATATAAATCTGAAAATATTTCGCCATAAATATTATAGATGATACTAAAGGATTAAAGAGTAATGAACATAATTCACCACACGAGGTTTTATTTACGACATATTTTAATTTACCTAATGCAAATTTGTTTTAACTTAAGATGTCGAATATTATGAGTTTAAAATCATCTTATTCTTGAGCAATGTTTAAAAAACTGTGATCCAACTAGTAGTCCGACTGGTCCCATTATTAGTTGGAGATAAATCTAGCTCATTTTTGTCTAAATACTAGAGAGCGGTTTGACCACTCAAATCTGGTTAAATTGTCCAATCAAGCATTACCGTCTGATTCGGTTCACATAGGAGAGAGAAAAAACTCTCAAATTTTAACAAAAATCTAAAAAATACCACCCAAAAGTAAATGAAAAAAAAATACAAAATCCTATAAGTACAAATAAGAACTTACCAACTCAAAAGTTAAAATAATTAAATAAATTAATAAGAAAAAAGTGACGAGAGAAAATGCTCACGACCTCGCGTTTAAATTAGTTTCTAGACTTATTAAATTAATTTTTAAATATTTTATCAAAATAAAATGTACACCAAAATTAGCAAAAATTTGACCAGGTGAACCGAGAGAACCAGAAAAAAGAAGATTTTTGGTTCCCTTTCTGATTATTTTTTAAAACATTATTCTTTTGTGTTGTTATCGAACTCGAATATGAACTATGTGTGGTAGGTGTCTTGACGCTTGATGGAATAAAATTAAGGATCTATTTGAAATTAGACTTTGGAGATTACTAAGACTCCATTTTTTTCAGCATTGATGATTCAATAAAAATGAGAAAACTTTTCGAATGATCCATTATTCGAATAGCATGTGTTGAAAAAATCACTTAATTAATTCCCCATAAATATTCATTTTTCGGTAACGTAAAATGAATTTATGAGGGATATTAAAAATTCGTTTGGAGAAAAGAGGTGACATGTGAAAAGTTTGTGAAGCAAGAATTTGAAGAAATTTATCCTTAGCAACGTAGAAATTAACGAGGGTCACGTGAAAGAAATGAGCAATATTTTCCCAGAAACGGCAGTCGCAATCAAACACCGTATGGCTTCACCAACCACACTTATTGGGTTTAACCAAAGTCACTCTCTGCCTTGATCCCCAAGCTTCCACTATGTACTGTCCCTGTCCTTGCATCACTCGTCACATTTTGTTTTTTTTTAAAACTTAATCTTCCCCAAATAACAGAAAAAGGGCGCAATTGTTTAAACTTTAAGCCGCTAAGAGTCTAAGACGACCAGAATTCTCCAAGCCGTTTGGTTTCTCCTGAAATATTAAATCATTGCCGGGTGGTGGTTTGACAATAAACACTTCCATTCTGTCGGTAATTAATATATCAGTTTTCAACAAGAATTAAGAGAGTTTTAAAGAGGTATTAGATTCGATAACAACTAATAAAAAATACCAATAAGAACTTATTTATGGTATTTTTTAAATAAGGATTTTAATAATTTTTGTGGGTAAATAAGGATTTTGATATTATCAAAGAATTACGAGCATGATAAAATCAGAAATTAGATTCATTCAAAAAATTAGACTCAAAGCCCGTGTCTACCCAACTGCATTATAAAAAAATTACAAGTTTCACCAAATTATATACGAGTCTTAATAAGTTAGTAACCAAACTGTGACCTTTTTATTAGTTTGAAAACGAATATAAACAATGTTGATTTGTAGGATAAATTTGAAAACATTAATGTTTGTTTCGTTTGCAGCGAGGATCTAAGGAAATCTTTTTTTTATAGTAGTTATTTGATTTAGGCAGTCAAATCAGCTGATTGGACAAAATACCTTAACCGGACAAAAAGGAATAAACAAAGAAACCAATTGAATAATGATTCTTGGTTGACAAGCAAATTTGAAAATATCTTCTCCAACAAATAATTAAACCAATTTTGGAACTCCTGATCTAGAGATTCCAATTGTGCTAATTGCCGCACATTGACATGCCTGTGACCGAGGAAAATCACCGGCACAAAGGGGCAACCGAGTACGGAGGCCAAGTCACGTGACCAATTCGGAGGAGACAAGCTATCGACAACCGCCTTAGAGAAAAAGCCAATGCCTAAAGCGTCGCTGTCCAGTAGTACGGTTACGAGAACTGAAGAAGAAGATATGGGCGCGTCGCATTGCCCCTTTTACATGGGCTCCAGTACTCGAGCGGCTGTGACAGCGATATCGAATCGGAGATTTATTGCCACGTGTCGACAATCCAACGATCCATCACCTAAGCAGCAGGAAAGACTAGGAGATTAAATTTACAAATACTACTTAGATGTTAGAATCAGTGAAATCATTCCAAATATTTAAATCATTTTTTTAAATATCAATAAAATAATTTATTTACTATAATGCATTTTTAATTATTTAAAATTAAAATATTGTACTCTTCATTCTCAAAGAATTTTGACTCTTTCTCTCTCCTCATTGTCTTTTTAGTTGATTAATTACTGTTACTTCCGTTATTTTTTTTCCTATAAAAAAAAAATCCTTTCCTAACAACTTCCCTTCCCTCTACTTCCTTACATTTTCCCAACTCCAAAAGATTATTACGAACCAAAGACAGACAAAAGTACTAAAACTACAAGTTTTGCCGTACAAAGTTTTGAAGTTTTGTAATACCGAAGAAAGGAGGGAGAAAAGATTTAATGGAGGAAGGGGGTAACAACCACCCTCCACTCCACGCCAAGTACACGGAGCACCTGACGGTTACCAACAAGAAACACCACAACCTGACGCGTGTCGTACGCGTCTCCTCCACCGACGGTTACGCCACCGACTCCTCCACCTCCTCGACCGAAACCACCCGCAACTGCCACCACCACCAACACTTCAGAATCAAGAAGCACATTAACGTGATCAGGATAGAGCGCGACCCCCCTCAAATAAACGACCGGTCGCCCGCGAAGCAGCCCAAGAGGAGAAGGAGAAGGTGCTTGAAGAGCATCCCAATGGTAAGTAAGAAGAAGTACATAGGGGTGAGGCCGAGGCCGTCGGGCAAATGGGCTGCGGAGATTAGGGACCCGGTCCGCCGCAAGCGCCTCTGGCTCGGAACATTCGACACCGCCGAGGATGCCGCCGTGGTCTACGACGCGGAGGCTCTCCGGCTCAAAGGTCCCAACGCCGCCCTCAACTTCCCTGAAAGGGTTAATTCCGGCGTCGTTTCGTGTCCGTCTCGGTCTCCGACCTCCGTACTCGTGGCCGGAAGCGAGGATCACTTGTCCGGTGGGCCAGCGCCTAGCGCGTACTGGACCTGGGAGGAGTTCTTCTGGGACGTGGAGGACCCGCTGGCACCGATTTTCTTGGAGGAGCCCGTTTCGTCGGGTTCGGTTGGCGGGTCGGACCTGGAAATCGGGTCCGCCTCGTCGCCGTTCCTCCTCGACGTGGACCTCGGGTCATGCTTTTGGGACATTGACAAGTACTTCGAGCCTTGAAGATTATTGCTGTCAGTACGGTGCTTAATTGTAGGGTCGATTAGTTAGTTAATTAGGTGCTACTTTTGTGTCTTTTGGGTTATGTTCCGAGGGGCGAAATGGTAAATTCCTACCAGAGTGTTATATAGTTGACTGTTAATTAGTAATTAGTACGTAGCTCTCTCTCTATGCATTTTGCTTTTATCCTGTCCAGATTGTCCGTTTTGTAAAAAAGAACGTTTTGGTAAATTAGTATGCCAAGTTCAGTGGATTTGTGTTTGTGTATATCTCTAAATGTCTGTTTAAAGTAAATGTGGAAGAATTTAGAATTTAAGATCGTGGTTTTTTTTTAAGTTGACATAGTGGTAACCAATAAGTACTTGGATCAATTGGTAAATTTAATCATTTTCGAATTAGAATACATGAGAATGTTAGAATACTTGAGAACCCAACATGATATCTCCATTCTTATTTGGAATTCAACACGATATCTCCATTTTAATGGATCTATTGAGTATCTGGATGACGTACTCTCCGCCAAAAGATAATAATCGTTTGTTCCCAGCTCAGTTAGATCCTTAGGTTTTAATTTCTGTATGTTTTGAATAAATTAGGAATCTGTCAAAAAAGATATTTCCCTTCTTTTAGACGTAATCAACAGGTTATTTTGCAATTTAGTTGCCGGGTCATTTGGGTTTTTGTTACAATAGATTCCATTCTATCTAGTAGTTTTGGCGTACTGATTTTCATCTTTTGTGGTATATTTGCTTGGTCGTTGATCGTTACTCTCGAGCGTCTTTCTCTCTTGATTTTTCTATTTCTGTTGGTCAATTTTTCCATTGATATTGGTGGGTCGGTGACAGATATTTTCCAAGGAAATTGACCGAGTGGAATCCAGTGGATCAAAACCAAAAGTGTGTCATATTGAACGGCTGGACCAAATTACGTAGTGTGGCATGTTTAACGGTTGGATGCCTTCGCATAAGAAATTCATCCGTTTGAACTTTGAAATTAAGGCTACACTAACGTTAGCTTGACACTAAGAATCCTTCCGAAAATTATAAACCTCTTCAAAAACCCTTTGCGGGTGTTCATTTTTTTTTTTTAAAAAGACAATGTACTGTAGATGTTGATTCTTGTTTGAAGATTCCTTGTCTAAGTGTTAATGCACATTACAACGTTGGACCAAGCGACCTGATTTTACTCCATCCGATGTACAAATGTTGACAAGACACAGGAAACGACCATTTTGGCGAGGACGAAACAGGGCGAAGGTCACGTCGAAGATGTTTCGTCTCTTGGGCGATAGTCTATTTCCCTTTTATCTGAAATGACCAAGTTCGTCTTCTGGGTATTGTTAATGCTGCCTGCAACGATTGAGCCTCTGGACATAGGGAATGTGCGTAGTTTTCTATAGGTACTTGTTTTTACAATTCCCGGAACTATTGTTAAGATAAAACCATTTTGTACTAATTTATTTTTTAAGTGGATTAATTTTATATACATCTCAGAAATGAATAATACCATATTTGATATAACATCAAACAATATTATTAATATGGTATATTAAGAATATCATATTATTTGTAGAGTGTGTTGTCGATCCAAATAACCACGAAATGATCACTGGGGGTTGAATACCTCGAATTGATACATGCGGCTTTTGTAATTTAATGCAATTAGTTTTTGTTTTTATGGTTCTCTGTTATACCTGATTACGAACACTGTTTTAAATAGTACATTATTCATAACTTTTGAATTTGCATCATTATAATAAATACAAAATTCTCGAATAAACCAACTGTAATCGATAATCAATTAACATGAATTTTTAAATTTAAATCTCTTACCACTTAATTATCATTAGAATAAGTACATCAAACCAATCAATATTGTTATGCAATCGTATTCCATTGAGCACACACTACTTATTTTTTCGAAAGGAAACACAATTATTATTGATCGGGAGGAGATCCATTGAGCATATTTATGCCTCTTTAACATTTGCCAAGTGCCCAAATACGATCTTGGTAGAAGACTATTAACTCACTCCTGTCAATTAATATGATGGCAACTTGGCGCCATACCCGATAACGCAGGGACCCTTCAGTGTGTCAATTTTGGATTGAAATTCCAAAGACTTGTCAATGAACTGCGAGCAGAAATTACACGGCGTGGCTTAAAATCTCCGGCCAAAGACAATTACAGGGGGTCGCTTTCTTGTACCATTTGGTAAAGATTTCGACTAACGTTTTGGTCTTTGTTGGGTTATTTTCAAAATGAGAGCGTGGCGCAGAAGATAGAATTGATCATAAAGGAAAAGATAGGAACAGAACCAAGTGGGAAAAAGCCTGTTGGGAAATCATTCATAATAAGAGGGTCATCTTAAAAAATCAGACCAGTTTCAAATTCAACCCACTTGAGGAGCAGGAAAAAATTGGTCTTTTAATGCGTAAATTTGTACGTTTCAGTGAGTAACGATGATGAAATACTGGGTTTTCTCTGGCTGTCATTTTGGTCATTGGTCCCGTGAATTTTTTCTCTTGAGAAAGTCTCCGGGATGGAGAGTCAGAGTTTACGACTGGAACCAACTTGCTTCGGAGAGTGAATTTTCCTTTTTCCTGTTAAATTTGTTATCATGTGAAATGTCCTTGGGGAAGTAATAATTCTGTGAAAGACCTACCCTGGTTGTGTTAATAAAAAAAATTGAAATTGTACCATGTGTAGCTTGCATGCTAATTCCATTCCGGAATTTTCCGAGTAAATAGATTGTGCATGTGATTAGATGTTCATCAAATTGCAAGCCCTTTTTTGTCTTCGAATGGACCAACTCTGAAAATTTATGACATCCAAAGACAGCATTATAATATGTTTATATATGATCGATTAGGTTAGTAGCGCTTGTTATGTTGGAAAAGTTAAAACTTCATAACTTTTTAAGGAAATAAATATCTTAATATTTAACCAATTTTCGTTCTTAACATAAAATTTTCGATTTTTTTTTACTATTATCGCCATTGATTAATTATGACAAGTTTTTTTTCAAGAAAAAAAACTAACACCCCCAAGGCCCAAACGGCCAAGATCAATTTTGCTGCGTGTCGGATCGTCCTGGCCTTTTTGATCAGCAATAGTCAAAACTGAAATCAAGTTGGTACAGTACGAAGATATGCAAAAAAGAAGGATTAGAGATTCAATTATTTTTAAAAAGAAACACCAAAACGGCTTACAATCGAGGGGACATTCGATGTTTAATTTGCTGGAGCAATATAGTCGGTGCATGTATTCAAGCCTAACTGTACGGACAACCAGTAAGTAGGCCGATGATATTCATATTGTTGGTCCATAGTCGTCCCATTTGCTGTCGTTTTAGTTACCAATTTTCCAATAATTGTCGTTCTCACTAATACTGCAGAATTTAAAATAAGCACGTTCTCTGTCATAATTAGGGACCAGCTCGGGGTAAAGTAAGTGTACGAGATGGAGGCTGCAGCCGCCAAAAGGAGCGTTGTTTCAGAAGAATGACAGCTGGGAGGAAACCAGAAATAATAATGAAGTATAATAACACGTGACTCAATGGGATATTTTTAGATTTTCAGTAGATATGCTCACTAATTAATGTAATTAAAACTCGAACGTGCTATATCGATTAATTTTTTTAATTTCATGTCCGTGCCATTGAATTTTTCCGGCAGAAATGTATAATAATCAAGTGAACCTATTAAGTAGCACATATCTTGGTTTAGGTAACATGTGCATAATATACAAATTATGAACGTAAATATGTACCGCTTCAAATTCAATCAATCACACACGTATTTTCTAGACAAAAAAATTTAAAACGCTCATAAAACTTAAAATACACATATAGCGTGCATAATTCACATATTAAATCCATGTCAATATAAAAGTAATAGATTATCTTTAATGATGTTGGGATTACTTCATTTATGGTAAAATGAATAAATGATTTATTTAAAGTCTTGTACTTTGAATTATTAGGTCGTATAGAACACTAATAATTTGATACAATAACATATTATGTTTTTAAATATTCTTATTTTCTTTTTTTAATACATAGATTTCGAAAAAATTGTATAAAATCTGTCTAATTGACTAATTCGTTACCGTGCAGAAGATTAACTGGTGATTTATCAAGCTAAAATGACGGCGGTAAATACAGAACCTTCAGCAGTTCAGCTACTGGTCCATATACGGGCCTGGAAAGCCCAATAAATAGTTCATATCTGGCCCATTATCGGTACAGCCTAATTATTTGGGCCTGGATTGTTTGAAGAAGTCCATCCTAAACTACACACACACTGTACCCCACCTTTTCCAATTAGTTCTCGCACCTAGTCGCTCTTCGAAATAAATCAGCACATTATTTTCGCAGATATAGAAAAGTAAGAACGTGCCAGTTGTTTCATGTACCTTATGTTCGTTAATTGGTTCGTATTATTGGCAAAACATAATTAGACTCGAGTATAATCGCTTTCTTATTTTGTAGGTCTCGGCCAGGGAGGGACGATTAATTAGTTAATCGACTGATTAAATTCGTGAACAGCGTGTTAATTATATTAACACGAAATAAGAAAATGGAATATGAAAGAAGTGCATGTGACGAAAGCGAAGGAGTGGTGGGGACGTGCACATATAAAATGAAATAGAACGTCCCTTTAAAGCTTTGTTCTCTTCCAACTTCAAATACAAGCCATGGAAATAAGGAGTAGCCTACCACTACCTTCTCATCATGGTTATCACCTTAAAGTGCCCATTGAGGTTCTTCTCAAAGAGGCAAAGAGCGAAACAAAAAAAACATTACACTATGATTGTCTAGCTCAATGATTCAAACTCGAAATATCGGAAATAGAGCTATCGAAGATCTCGTTATTGTGACTGATGGAGTTGAAAGGAGACGTGCACGGTCTCGCGGAGAAGGCTTGGGCCTTGCACGAAATGATCAGTGAAGAAATCGACAGGACAAGTTATAGTTTGTGCAGATTGTGTTCAGAAAATGGACTCTACTGTGGAATTGCAGAGACCCCATTTCGGGAACGGGAAGGGCTCGTTGCTATTCGAGATTCGTTGAAGGAAGTCCGGGACTCGCTCTTGATTCTGCAGGTTGGTCTCATCATTCCTTTTTTATGTGTCTTTGCATTCTTTGTGAATTTTCGGGTTAGAACATATTTCTTCGTCGTCATTGTACCGGATTCGAATCATCTTAATTAATCATGTTTTAGTATTGAAGGCCAACAAGACTAATCAAGTCAATTTTATTTTAGCACTATTTGGTATTTGTTGTTCATATAAGAAAATGATGAATATTTTCGATTTTCTAATAAGTTTAGTAATAGATCCAAGTCATCTAATTCCGATTAACAATGCAAGCAAATTGTTATTTTCAGTAACTGCAGCTAAAGCTGACAAATTGGATCTTTTGACCGCTTTTTGAAATGTTTTTTGTGTGAGCTGGACGCTGGTTGCGGTTGTGCATGACCTGCCTTCCAGCTAATGCCATGAGAATTATAACGATGCCGCCCAACAACTTCTATGATTAATATTTATTTACATAATATCCGTAAACTGTTATTAAATTAGAACCACATTTTAGATATAGACTGTTGATACATTAAGGACATATCTAACTTCTGTTATTAATGATCGAATATATCGGATATTAGTACATTTCCGCTAATGATAATTTTTCGATTTTTCCAGAGATTACGAGATTCGCAGCCAAAAGACAGGATCGACGCACTTGCGCGTCTCGAAGAGAGTAGATCCGCGCTCGCGAAAGAAGTGGCCCAATACCAAGGAAGACCACATGATGTCGTCCGAGAGCTAAACACATGTTTCAACAACAAGATCACTGCTTTTGACTGGAACCCGACAACCCAAAAAGTCGAGTCCAATGCCAACCAAGTAGGGAAAAAACCCGAGCCAAGATTTTGGATACTCTGTTTGAAACTGCTTTTTGATCCGTGGAGGTGGAAGAGAGCTGTTGGTGTCGCAGCGAAATTGGCGATTATTTTCGCAAGCGTTTCGTCCGCGGTCAGTATCTGCAGCGCCAAGCATACGCGCTTCAAGGGTTCTTCGCGTAGAACGGTGGTTGGATCCGGATCCGGATCCGGATCCATAGGTGTTGTGTGGTTAGCACAAGATAGTTCATTTGGTGTTCTTCACGGTAGGGGATGAAAGTTAGTTACTACATTGTTGTTGAAACATCTATTCATTTATTTGTCCTCGGTTGTATTCTCTTCTTTTTGGTTCTGTCTGAGTTGAAGTGACAAATAGTAGGATTTGAGGTTGTTAAGGTGACGAGTCAGTAGTTGGACATTCATGGAGATGAATAATCAAAATTTAAGGTGGGTAAAACTTTAAAATGATGTGAAGTGTTTTTCAGGCAACATTTCTAAACAATTGAACACAAGAAATCATATTTAAAATTATAACAAGTACTAGTTGTTCTAATTGGTCCAGATTTTCTAGTATCTACTTGTCATTATTTAAAAAAAAAATTAAAAGAGAGTTTTAAGACACTAGAAATTTTCATAAAGTCACCATTCTAATGATACTCTCGCCAAAGAACATTTAATTTTATTTTTAATAAAATCGAATACTATGATTGTCTAGCTCAATGATTCAAACTCGAAACATCGGAAATAAGCCACCGAAGATCTCGTGATTGTGACCGATAGAGTTGAAAGGAGACGTGCACGGTCTCGTGAGAAGGCATGGGCCTTGCACGAAATGATCAGTGAAGAAATCAACAGGACAAGTTATAGTTTTTGCAAATTGTGTTCAGAAAATGGACTCTACTGTAGAATTGTAGAGACCCCATTTCGGGAACGAGAAGGGCTCACTGCCATTAGAGATCCATTGAAGGAAGTCCGGGACTCGCTCTTGATTCTGCAGGTATGTCTCATCATTCCTTTTTTCTGTGTCTCTGCATTCTCTGTGTGAATTTTCGGGTTGAACTTATGTCTTCGTCGTCATTGTACCGGATTTGATCATCTTAATTAATTATTTTTTGAGTATTGAAGGCCAACAAGACTAATCAAGTTAATTTTATTTTAGCACTATTTGGTATATGCTGTTCATATAAGCAAATGATGAATATTTTCGATTTTCTAATAAGTTTAGTAATACATCAATTCATCTAATTCCGATTAACAATGCAAATAAATTGTAATTTTCACTAATTGCAGCTAAAGCTGCCAAATGCTTTTTGAAATGTTTTTGTGTGAGCTGGACGCTGGTTGCTGTTGGGCATGACTTGCCTTCCAGCTAATGCCATGAGAATTTTAACGATGCCGCCCAACAACTTCTATGATTAATATTTATTTACATAATATCCGTAAACTGTTATTGTTATTGCATTAGAACCACATTTTAGAAACAGACTGTTAATATTATCGGATATTATTGTTGAAGATTGACATCCAATTTGCCGAATCAAGCATCCAATTTGCCTAATCAAGCACGATCTCGGCAATTATAGCAGATCACCAATTGAAGATCTACTCAAGATTTGAGCTCCAATTTGTCCTTAATGGCACCTCAATTGCTCCGCTACTCAAAGATTGCGAAAGACCAAATTGGAGATTCCTTTTTCCTTCGTTTCTATAATTGATCATGTAATTATGTAGGCTGATACTGTAAATCTCCTTTAGCTGCACAATTTTCTGTATATATAGGCATTGCACTCATGTAACTAATCAATTCAATAACATCATTCATTACTTTACAATTATTAAAATTTCTCTAATGATGATTTTTCGATTTATTCAGAGATTACGAGGTTCGCATTCAAAAGACAGAGTGGATGCACATGAGCGTCTCGAAGAGAGCAGATCCCCGCTCGCGAAAGAAGTGGCCCAATACCAAGGACGACCACATGATGTCGTCGGAGAGCTAAACACATGTTTCAACGACAAGATCACTGCTTCTGACTGGAACCCGACCACCAAAAAGGTTCATCCCAATGCCAACCAAGTAGTGAAAAAACCCGAGCCAAGATTTTGGATCCTCTGTTTGAAACTGCTTTTTGATCCGGGGAGGTGGAAGAGAGCTGCTGGTGTTGCAGCAAAATTGGCGGTGATTTCCGCAAGTGTTTTGCCCGCGGTCAGTATCTTCAGCGCCAAGCATATGGGCTCTGAGTGTTGTTCGTGTAGACCGGTGTTTG
>SOPF01024402.1:23047-51707 GCA_012979155.1 Hypericum perforatum | reverse complement strand
CCTCGATCGATCGGGAGAAAGTGTCCGGGAAGCAGAAAAAGGGCGGGAGAACATCTACACCGATCGCGATTTCCTCTTCGGAATAACTGAATTTTCGTTCAGAATGAGCTTCCAGGATTTGGAGAGAGGGAGGGGGGCGGCGACGGCGGTTAGACGGCAGGTGGACCCCACGCAAGCGGTGGCTTCTGGAATATTCCAGATCAACACCGCCGTTTCCACCTTCCACCGTCTCGTTAACACGCTCGGTACCCCCAAGGACACCCCCGACCTCCGCGACAAGCTGTTAATTCTCTCTTCCTTCCTATTTGTTTTATCTCTTCTTTTTTGTTTTTGTTTTTTTTTCTAATTTTCGTGCCTCAGTTTTGATAATTGAGCGGTTATTTTTTAGGCACAAGATGAGACTACACATTGGACAGTTGGTGAAGGACACTTCGGCCAAGCTTAAACAAGCTAGCGAGATGGATCATCACGCCGGTATCAGTGTATGTACCGATTGTTTGTTGTTTTGTTAGCGTCTCTGGAAATGCTTCTTGCTTCGGATTTGTAAAGCGTGCAGCGTGGTTGTGTTGTGGTTGCAGCAAAGCAAGAAGATAGCTGATGTGAAGCTTGCAAAGGACTTTCAAGCTGTTTTGAAAGAGTTCCAGAAGGCGCAACGGCTTGCTGCCGAGAGAGAAACTGCATATTCTCCTTTTGTTCCTCAAGCAGTTCTTCCTTCCAGGTGGTTATCGGAGTAGCGCTTTGTAACATGTGCTTTTCGAATAGGGCTTGCAGGATTTTGTTTTGTGCCAGTAGGAATTGGTTTGTCCATATTTTCCGGTGTTTATGCTAGGATTTAGTTTCAGGGAGCTGCTCAATTGTTCTTCCGTTTATGTTTGTGTCTGAAGCTACGCAGCCAATGAGACAGATGTAAGCTCGGATAAGAGTCAAGAGCAACGTGCTCTCCTTGTGGATTCAAGAAGGTGAGTTTTGGTCCAATCATATTTTTGAAATTAATGTTCTTCTCTTTTCTCTTGCTACATGAAGCTGGAAATCCAAGTTATTTTATTGTTTAGAACCTGTCTCTGGGAAAGATAGAGAATCCTGAGGTTGTGCTAGATTTCTGGTCGCTACAATTGTTTGCTCATATGAATTTGTTGCTATTGATGGTATGACTTTAACATATGCTAAGTACTTGCAAGTTTTCCACCAAAAGAAAAGTACTAGTAGGTTTTGGTTTGCCTTTTATATCTGTATTTGACCTTTATTTGTAAATATGATTGTCAATTGGGGCCGAGGCTCCTATATCTTCTTTTTACGTTCTAGATTAACGATGTGCATGTCTAAAAGTAACCATGGAATTCGAAGCTATTAATATGATGGAATTGTGTTTGCAGCGGTCATCTGAATGCTAATTTTTTTCATATGCTTCATAATGCTGAACTTAGCTTTTATGTATCTATGCTGCAGACAGGAGGTCTTGCTATTAGACAATGAGATTGAATTCAATGAGGCCATTATTGAGGAACGAGAGCAAGGGATACAAGAAGTTCAACAGCAAATTGGAGAAGTGAACGAGATATTTAAAGATCTTGCTGTCCTTGTTCATGACCAGGGAACAATGATTGGTAATCTCCGTACCTTCTCATTGGTGGAAGACTAGCATTTCTCAGCATCTATAACAAACTTTCCTCCTCTTTCTTTTGCTTCAAAATTTGTTAATCAAATTGTTTTGCAGACGATATTGGTACTCATATAGAGAACGCCAAGGCTGCAACAGCACAGGGAAAATCCCAACTCGTGAAAGCTGCAAAGACCCAAAGATCCAATTCATCTCTGGTAGGTCGTAGATTTATTATGTCTTGTTTTCTTTTCAGTTCTCTTGGATCACAAGAAACATAAAATGCCGTCTCTAAGCTGCAGATGGAGTGATAATTATTGTTGTGTCCCATCCTTGATGAGCTACTTTTTTTCCTCCCTTGCAGACTTGCTTGCTTCTAGTGATCTTCGGCATCGTGCTTCTAATCGTCATCGTAATACTCGCAGCATGAGCAAAGGGATAATCCTGATTATTCAAGCAAGTAGTTCCCGAGGATGCTGGTTAAGAAGATGGTAATCCCAGATTCCTTGAGTTACTGTTTTGGCCTTACGACTGATTGGAGCGTCGTTCTGCCTTATCGGGGGTGGTAAATATTGTATTGGTGGCTTGTTCTTTTCGGTTGTTTTCTTCTGCTTTCCGATTCTTGGGGAGTCTTGGAAGGTGCTTCGAAGAAGTGTAATTCTCTCATTTTCTCATTACATGGCAATAATTATAATACTAACGGTTAAATACACTTGAGTCTCGTGTTATTCTTATAAAGAAGTTCATGGAATCATTCTGCGGACAAAATACGGAAATATTCACTTGAAGATTAAGAAGTTTCGTATTCACTTTCTTTAATTCATTCTGCATTCTCTTCCGGTAAGAATCTGCTCCATCCAAGAGTTTTGCCGGAGTGAAACAAAAACTTAGTAAATTAGTTATTTTAAATAGGTGACTCTTCCAGCGGACTTTTATTTATTATTCATCATGACTCCGTAGAAGGAACTTGTGAACAACTGAAGAGATAGCCTCAGATTGAGCTTCATATAGTCCATATGTGTTTAGCGACTTGAGTCTGGCCACCAAGTCTCTCTCGATAATGACTCGAGATGAAGAGCAAAAATGTATGAGGATTGTTGACCTCATGTAGGAGGGAGGGAGGGTTAATATTTCCGAGAAGCACGAGTGTTAGAAAAGTAATGTGAAACTTACCATGGTCGGTGCGTGGTTTGTGGTGGTGGAACTTTGAAGAGGTGAACGGGGCGGGGGGGAGCAGCTATGTGGTGGTCAGTGTTCTGATTTGCCTGGCTTTCTTCTGGCTGTAGTCCTCCGAACAAGAGCGCCTGGCAGAGCTCGAAAGACAGCTATTCGGGAAGGTGTGTAGGAGCTAGCAGGCGATGAAAAATGCCTGAAGTAATTATCTTTCTAGTTTGGATTGTATCCTCTCCTCTAGTGCTTTTGAACAAACAAGCTTAAAACCTGATTTCTTGTTTGGTGTTTAAATCATGTCCGAGTAGTTGGGATGTTTTGTGGATCGGTTGATGTCAATCCATTATGTACTTGATTGTCATTTCTCGTCCAACCAGCTAATTTAAATCAGAATATGTGCTCGTGTGGGCAACATTTGGAAAACGAGAAGACAGCAAGAAGGCCAGCTTCCATCTGAGCCGCAACTTGGCCTCAGTCCTCGGTGGTCCTCACTGAACCGAATCTCGGGTTGCCAGTACAAATTACAACCTTTACTCCTTCAAAATGGCAGGACAAGTTACCACTACGACTGTTTTTTATGTTTGAATAGATAAATACTTGAATGGAAGATGGATGACCAGATAATAGCAATTGCAGACGCAAATGCTGCAACAATTGTCACAACAGAAACAATATTTGCATGTGCCCTTTTCCCTGAAGGTATCTTCCAGAAAATGTAGCTGTTGTTCAATCCACGATCGTCAACGTTTGGCATCAACAAGCAGCTTCCTCGGTCTGAACCGCCTTCTGGTGTATAGTAAACAAGTAGATCAGGTTCACCGAACGTCACTTCATGATAACCACTTTCATCCAGGGGCTGCAACAGATTGAGACTTTTAAGTCAGCATGTTTCGTAGTCGTTGCGTTAAAATGTACACACACTATCCCTGCAAAAATTATCCTTATTAACCATGATAAATTTTACTTACTGGGTATCGTGCATGTAATGGAAGGTTTATACTGATCTCCTGTCCGTTTGATTCTCCTGATAACAACTTGGAATCAATTTCGACGTGAATCTCAACAAGTGAGCGGTTGGAAAGAAACTCCGGCAATTCCAGATTTGTATCTCCCATGACGGATACGGCAGCAAATGCTACAGATAGTAGATTGGATATTGTCAAGATCATGGACAACAATAACAATGCATAACATGGGAAATATTGCTAACAGTATGAGAACACGAAAAGAACAGCAAAAACATGTCGTATTACCCCCGCGTTGAAGAAGATGTTGGAGCTCAAACGGATCAGCAAAGACTCCAGAGGGCAGTCTCTCAATGACTATGACCTTGTTAGGGCAAGAAGGTGGTTGAGATGAAGGCTCCTGGAGGGAGTTGAGTTTGATTGTCGAAGATAGATGCCGGTGAGCGCCTTCTCCTATCAGTTGGCGCCGCAGGATTGAAACCTGTGGAGGAGGAAGATTCTGCTGATCTTGTGGAAGTTGGCACGAACCAGACCGCAGTTTATCCGCTATAAATTCTTGGAACGTCGAATCCAGCAAGCTCCCATGCTTCTCAAAGTAAGATTCCATAACATACTGTCCGAACCCATTACAAGTTGGATTCACCCGCTGAAGGTAAAAGGGCAAATCTAGTCAGTTAAACAACTTAAAAGGCTGATCAAGTATACGAAATCGATAAACCAAACAAGCTTCTTAAAAAAGATGGTTCCAATGAGAAGACTAAACAACCAACTAGAGCAAGTTTATATAACTAAACGGAACTAGAAGAACGAACTAAACACGTGCAGATGCTTGTAATATGAAGCAAATGAAAGCGGAGTTATCCGGAATTCGGATCCGAATAAAATCGATAATCCGAACCAAATGACGATAAATTCCTATGGTTTTAACCGCACCAAACAAGAAGAGAGATCTAATTAGCAAATAAACACGAGATCAAGCAAGCACACAGCTTTAAGAAGAAGATTATTTCGAGATCAAGAGCCCCAGCCTACCGACTCGTGAGAAGAGGAACAAAGCGCACAAGGAAACGCGAAGAGCATCGCGTAGAGGAAGATACTACCCATTCCCATTTGGACTACTCCTCCTCCTCCACTTCGAGCTCAAACTGGGCAATAACGGAAAATATTATTTACGGGTGTTATTAGATGCAGACAGATTTTCTGGATGACAGGTCGTTCGTGGCTCTTTCCTTCTCTCTGCTCACGGGCAGGTGACAAGTTGTCCGGGAAATGCCCGGCGGGCAAGCTTTTCCAACTTCGAAATTGTATTAGTCGGTTTTAAGTTTGTAATTAATCCGTTCTAACAAATTAGAAATATGTACAGCATAAAAGCCGAAGCCCTTCCAAATTGTATTATTCTCGTTTTATTATTTCTGGGTGGTTTGTGTTTTAATCGAATTCCGGTATATAAAAAAAGAGAGGCCAAAAGTCGGATTATTTTTTGGTTAAAAATCGCAGCTTTGAAGAGGGATGTAATGGCGGCGCTTAACAAGGAGGCTTTTTTTTGAGGAAGATGGCGCTAGGCCTATATTAACATAGAAGGATTATAATGCATAAAGGTAAAAACATGAACAACGCACGAAGAAGAGATTGAACAGTTAACGAAAACCAATCCGAAAGTAGCAGAGGCATGGGTGGAGTCGAAGGGTAGACGAAAGATTCGGAGAATTGAACGTCCAATGGAAGAGCTGCCGTGATCAACAACGGCTGAAAAACACAAAATTGTATCCAAGATACAATCCCGTGGGCATTTGAACACATCTAAGATGCACTCAAATGAGAGCCAAAATCGGATAAAACCAATTTTGACAAGTTTATCCACCTGCCACAACCGAAAAGGAATCGGAAACCAAACAGATCTCAGAACGAACATGAAACATGCCAAGCAAAAACCGAGAATAAGGCTAAACTCGGAGAGGCCACAAAACAGAAGTGGCTCGGAAACTACTGCAACAAACAAAGATAAAACATAACAGAGGCAAAATACATATGATGCACTAAAAGCATCATCACAAAACAGAGAACTGTACACAGAGAACCAAAAGCAACAACCTACAAACAGAAGCAACCCAGACATCCACGGCGAGGCTTCCAAGAAGACGACGACCGAGGAAGTGGAGGAGAGGCGGGAGAAGGAGGCGCGAGAGGAGGAAAGCTGGCGGAGGAAGTGGAAAACGGAGGGTTGACACGGACGAGCACGGACGAGCCACAGATGGTGACGGGCTAGCTCGGACGGCAACGGACGAGCACCGGACTGACACGGTGCAGGAGGAAGATGGACGGACGGCGGTAGGCGGTGGACGGCGAGCGACGGTGGACGGCAACGGACGGCGGAGAAACCCTTTAAAAAGGGGGGAAAGATGGGGAAAAGGATAAGCTCCACTTCAGGAGAGATTTGTGATAGATAGAGGGTAAGGAAGAAGGAGATAAAGGAAGAAGAAGGAGGCAGATGAGTTTAAGGGTACTCCACCCTTGTTTTTGGTCTGGAGAGAATTTTGAGAAGGAGAAGATATTTTGGAGTCAAACGAAGAGAGCGCTTAACAAGGAGGCGAAGTCCCTGGATAGCGACAGTTAGATGTTTGGTGGGCCCCGCTCCCGTATTTGTCTCATTTCCAAGCCCTGGTTAGTTGTTTTCGTACGCGGGCTTCTTCTAATAATATATTTTAATTCGTAGAACTGTCTTTACTCGAGAGTCGTCGTTGGTCGTATTGCGGCTCTGCAAATGGTAGCATTCACTTGGAAGAGTGGCATTGTATGTTTTGCAGCTACGTTTATGAACAAGAAGATTGAAATGGCGAAGCTTGCAGGGAATGGCCTGTTTAATGATCATACATTGTGATTGCTCGTACTCGTCGTGGAGAAATCGTTTGTTCAATTGTTGGCTGAAGATGTCTGAAGCTCTTCGGGCTGTAGGCAACCGATACAGATTGACTGGATTCTTCGAGAGCACCAGTTCGCAATGTCCGTGCAGCTTTGTTGCTGTTCGTAGTGGGTCGTCCGGCCGACTGAGAGACCAGTTGATGGTTCTTAGTTCCGAAGAGCCAGCAGGCCGCAGCTAATTTTTAGCTATTACTAATTACAATACCAAACAATCTTTATAGTTTTACCTTGGTTGCAGAAGGTGTTTTGTCATAAACAGATGTGCAGTTCGTTTGCGATTCATAAATCATAACTGTGGATTCAACGTCTTCATATACAACGAGAAGAAATGAAAGGACAACTCCTAAGCCTAGCTTGTCCTCTAAAGTTGCTAACAGAAATATTTTATTGACAAGTCCTTACCATTAACAACCACCATTATTCGGGAACTGTCCTGCCTTGATTTGAATCACAGGTGTTTTAAGATTTACCGTGCACGATTATACGTCTCTCGTTCGGATGATATATGGTTTTCCCTAACAAAACGATGATAAAGCAACTCCTCCACAGTTCCTCTCTTCCTCCAGTCCTTCTCCAAGCACCTCCTGACGAAGCTTACAGACTCCGGGGAAGCATGCTTCGGCATCTCCAGCCTCTCGCCAAAGCATATTGCGCACACCAGCGATGCCCAGTCTGGTTTCTCGCCAACTCTAATCAGTGGATAATGACCTACCAGGCATTCTAACACCACCACTCCAAGAGACCAGACATCCCCGGCAAATCCAGCAGAGTTACCTCCGGAATCGTCCCTGTAGTCCCACCGTTCTGGTTCAATCCTTTCTGGGCTCATATAAGCGCACGTACCCATGTGCAAATTACAAGAACAACCGCAGTTACTCGCACCAGTTCTACTCACTCCGAAATCAGCTATCTTCACATCTCCTCGAGTGTTTATAAGCAGATTGGATGGTTTTATATCCCCATGAACTATATCCAACCCGTGGAGATACCTCAATCCTTGCAAGACACAGGTTGCCATCCTGGAAACAACATCCTCGGACAAGACTTTACACTTACAAAGAACATCTTTAATAGATCCTCTTTCCATGAGCTCCATGATAAAGCATAGCTCGTCATTGCTGTCAAACACTGCATAGCATCGAACAATAAAAGGCGAATCAACCTGTCTGAAGATCTCAGCCTCTCGCGCTGCCTGCTGCCGAAAGGCAGCCGCATTCTGGTGAGCATGGAGGACTTTCAATGCGAAAATCGACAACATGTTCTTCTCCCGCACTTTATAGACATTACCACTGTTGCCGCGACCTAAAAGCTCAAGTTTTTCCAGGTCTGCGAGGCTCTCAAACACGGGGGTGCCCGGACTAGACGCTGCTGACCACGATGATGTGGCCAACAAGTCGGCCGGCCTCTGGAAGATTGTGGCCGGCGGAGGCAGGTCAAGCTTCAGACCTCTCTGGCGCCTTCTTTGTCTAACCAGTGTCATCACACATCATTTAATTGATCAATTCACGCCTTTTGTTGCTCTCGGCCTCGTAAAAAAACGAACTTGATGTCTAAATATAGCAAATATCACCAACCTGACGCTTATTATGGGATAGAAAGGAAGTTCAAGGAGAGCTCACTACCTAACGGCTGCTTACAATCCCAAAATTTTAGGGGAAGGTGGGTATTTCCCTGCGGATTTAGATTCATAGATCGTGTTCCTGTGCTTCCATCTGTAATAATCTAACGTCATTTCACAGTTATGGTATTGTTTCGTGGTAAATCATTGAGCATGAATTTATAACTAATATTACCGACTAATTCGTAGCATACCGATGCACACGTCACCACCGAGAAACAATCTTAGTATTAAGAAATCATGCCAAAGTAAAAGGACACATTAAACAACATCAGTTAAGGTGGACTGAAAATATTACTTGATACAACAAATAGGTGGTCCAATTAATCAAGCAAAGTAGCTAGATTTTCGTTGGTTAAACGCTGTTCCCACTGAGCACATAATTCAGGGTTTGCCCAACTCGCTAACCCCGAACGATGCTCAAATGAGCCAACATAGTTTTCCTAGCAACAATATCAATCACCATTTTCTGCAAAACCCGCAAAGAAAATGACGAGTTTTGGTCCCCAGACAGTATATGCGACACAACGAAATGCTGAAGCATCACAATCACGAATCATTCCACTATTATATAGTCATAACCAAACCCAGACTAACTATGGAAAATATTACAAAGATCAGATAAATCCTTCCATGCTTAGAATCTGACATCTCTTCCTACCTTCCCAAACACCAAGCATCATATATCAGAGAAACAATTCAGAAGAAGCACTCTGTGCAAAAAGGACATGTGAGCGTAAGAAGTGGACTATGGATATAACAACCAGGAAAGAGGCATCTAGCTTAAATGAGTCATTGTACAAAAGTGCAAAGGTAGGTTTAAGATTCAACAAGGGTGAAGGACGGAAATTTTAGCTATAAACTTGGGGTACCATAGCATATCTCGACATCTCTTCAATTACCCGTCCAGATGAAGTGAATGGCTTTAGTTCCAGATGCTGCACTGAAAATTTAGAACTCCTTGTATGCAAAGGAAAACATGGTACAAAACGCATTGGCTGTGCCGCTGGGAAAAGATGATGGTCTGTTGACTAGCATTGCCTCAAGGGTACAGAGACAACATCTAAAACAAGACTTAAAGCATTGGGTTTTCTGAAGAGAGATGGCCCATCTGTTCTGTAAGCTGGTCCATATGAGCTTTATCCCACCCATTCTCCATTTCCTGGGCATCATTTCCATTTGTTTTGACATCTGCAGAGCTTGATTCAATGTCTTCAGCAATGGGATATTGAGGACTTGGAATAAACAAGTCGTCCCAAAAGCTAGAGTTATCGAGCAGAGCATCAATGTCAGTATCTGCTGAGAGGCCATCAATATCTATCGGAATTGCTTCATCCATTTGTAATGAAGCTGGATCCAGTAATCCATTTGCTTGTGATCCCATCAAATCTTCAGAGGGAATATTAACCAAATTACCTGCCTGAGGTGGGATTACATCGCCCTGAGGAGCCGAGATTGAAGAAGGTGCAAGCAGCATACTCATATCAAATTCTGGTGTTGTAACCTTTTCAGAACCAGGAATACATGGGCAAGATTGTAATTCAGACATTACCGCTGCAGTATCATGTCCAGAGACTCCTGAAGCAGCTGGAGTAAAAGTGGGTTGCCCTGAAGTTGGCAAGACCTCTTGAAGTGTCACCCCTGAAATCCGGCTTGACGAGCTCCCACCATCTAGAGCACTGGACGCCGGTGAACCATCACCAAGAAGGAAGGCATCAAGCTTGTTGTTAGAAGAATCTTGTCTGGAAGAGGCATCCATTTTCATGATCTGCCTGAGCATTGCTTTTGCAGCCTCATTTATCTGAGGCTGGTACTTGACTATCTGGCCATCGGGAGAGTTGGGATGCTCATTCTCCGAAACACCCTCCTGTCTGATCCTCCTCTTTTTGTTGTTGGCTTCTGTTAGACGCCTATTTTCATTTTGCTGTTGTACAAACTGCGCCAAGAATCCTGGACTTTGCATAGCCTTGGCCAGAAAAGACATCATCTGTTGCTGCCGCTGTTCCATTCCTTGAAGACGTTGCACCATGGTTTGCAACTGGCTATCAGTAGTCTGTTGTTGTTGCCTCAACCTCACTAGTTCTTGCATGAGTACATTTTTATCCCTCTTAAGCCTCTCAACCTCTTCCTCCAAGCCAAATTTCCCAACCTCAACACAAGCACTCACACCCATAGATGTGTTCTGTCCATGTGTTGGTTGCTGTTGTTGATGGCTCTGTCCATGAGCAGGCTTTCTCCGGCTTATACTCTTTAACAAGTGCTTCTGACCCCTCAGAAATCCCTCGTTAGCAAATTCCCATTTGTCAGGGTCAACCTTCCTGAAACCCTGTTTAACAAAGCATCATTATATTGTACAGTATCATGAATGAAGATGGGAATACATTTGGCAAACAATCAGTAAACTATTTTATGAATAAAGAACACAAACGGAAACTTCTGAGAGAACTCGTGCACGATACCAAGTTCCACAACATATTAGTGAATAAAATAACTCAATTCTATAGAAGCACTGCGCAGATCTAGGTACTAAAAAATATTTTGCAAATTAACAGAATCCTTCATTTGTATCCTACGGAATAAAATAGCTTCAATCAGTCACCTGATACTCAATACAAGCTCACATATTACCAACTCACATTGTGAAGGCACTCAAAGTGAGAAAAGAACACGTGCATGTTTCCATCTGTTGCGATAAAACGAGATACACAACACGAAATATTCAAAAATGAAAAAAAAAATGCAATACCAAACAGGCCAAGAAAAGGAAGTAGGTTTGACATATCCTAAATTCCTAATGGCTAATGGAGCAGACCACTGTAGCATTGTCTCTGCGCTCTTCCGCAAGTTAATCCGATAATGCTATTCGGATAAGTAAACCACAAATAGCGGACATAATGCTGCCCAACAACCCGCTATCCACTCCCCAGATCCAACAATACTAATCGATACCCCTGCTCTACCATCCAAGTACAATTCCAACTGCCTACCACTGCATACAACCACAAAAAATACTCCCCACTTTAAATCACAATTCAATTAAAAAGCATAAAAACAAATTAAAATTTCAAAACGAGTAAAGCTCATAGATAAATAGATAGATAGCTAAACAATAGAAAGGCGTACGTAAGTGTTAAGCTGGCGGACGAAGCTGGAGAAATTGTTGTGCTTGAAGTACTTGGGGAGGAGGTCGCGCGCGAACTCCGGCGGGTTCCAAACCACGAAGCTGTTGTTGGTGGCGCTCCACGAAACCACAGCGTCGGTGGCCGGGTCGTCCACCATGTCGTACGTTTTGCTGAGGAACGGAGGCGGCGCGTTGGCCGTCTGAGCCGCCGTAATCGGTACCGGCGCCGCCCCGCTCGTCGACGCGTCTCCCTCCATTCTCACTCGCGAACTCCCAAACAAATGACGGTTACCAAACGAAATTAGGGTTTCGAGACAGGAAAAAAGAGGGGAAAGTCGCCGGTTCGTTGAAGGGGGGCAAGGGCAACACGGGAAATAGAGAGGTATGTGGGGGAATGGGGGAAATGGTGGAGGCCAATTGGATTTTGGAGAGAGAGAGAGAGAGAGAGAGAGAGAAAAGGGCACGAGTTGGTTGCTTTTTCGTGGGCGGGGGGTCGATGTGGGTAGAATGGATTTACCTTTATGTCCCCGGCGCCTTGATCTTGTTCCGTACAGTGTCCCGAAGAGCCACGCAGTACTATAGCCACTGACACCAGTGCGGGTGACCGGTAGCCCATCTCATTATATCTTGAATCCACCAAGAATTATATTTTGGTTGATTTTATTACACACGTGGCTCGTCGCAGTCTAGGGTTATAATACTGTATGGAAGTCGTATTATCATTGTCAAGTCCCTAAGGACTAAAGGTGATAATCTGTGCATGCAGTTTAATGGTAGATTGTATAATATTATCGACGCGAGTACGGTTAACTATAAGAGTTGGATTTATTTATATAAATTTAACTTTTTACATTTTTTTAGGGTGACAAATTATACCGAAGGATGCTGACGTAGCATCTTGTGATTAGAAGTCAGAGTAGGCACCATATTCTTCTTCAACACTTGCCTTTAAAGCAAATCCAAACCATCAGAAAATCCCTCACACTGCCATAGGTGGAAATAAGGACAATTCATTACAGTGTAATCAACATTGTAGTAATATAATTAAACAAAGTCAAAAAAAATTCCCGCCAAAAAAATTACTTCCAATAATACATATACAATTTGTCTGTACCAAAAAGTCAACGTCTTTCCACAAGAACGCGGTAAACTTCATTTAACTAACCACACCCAAAATTAAATTAACTATTTAGCCCATTGCCAAACGCTAACGACTCCGGTCCCGTCTCCGGTGAAGAAAATCCCGCCAGGTCCATGCTGGATCGCTCCGATCTCCTTGCTCGCGAAGATCCTCCCGCGCTCTTGGAACGAAGGCAAGTCATACAAGCGAACCACATTGTCCTTGCAAGATGAGTAGAGGACTGACTTGCCCTCTAAATCGACCATCCCAGACATGGAGACGACCCCGGCTTCTTCCTTGTGCGTGTAGATAGACGACAGGTCGCCCATCTCGGTGGCACCCCAAACGTGGATCGTCCCGTCGAGGGAGGACGATAGTAGAAACTTGTCCCAGCAGATGAGGGCCGAAACCGCGCCGCAGTGCGCTTCTATTGTTTGGAGGCGGTTCTGGCCTTTGGTGTCCAATACGCGTATCGTACCGTCCGCGTAGCCTGAGAAGAGCTGCCCGGCCCCGAAGCATAAGGAGACAACCGGTCGTCCGTGACCTTTGAAAAGCAGCATATGTTGGAAATTATGACCTTGTGCGTCGGCGTTGCTGTTGAACTTCCAGGCGTGGATGGACCCGTCTTCTGATCCGGCGAACAATGTGTCGTCCGACGTGGACAGAGCGGTGACTTGGCTAACGAGGCCGGAGAGGGAGAAGTCCACGCTCTCGTCGTCCACGTGTGCCGCACGTACGGAGCCGTTAAGTCCGACGAAAACCCAGGGGCCTTCGGAGATAACGCATCCAACGCGGCCCCCAAGATTGGCTTCCCGCGCCGGCTTACCCGTGTCGGAATCCCACGCTATAACGGTCCCGTCTTCTGCGACGGTGCAGAGACGGTTGGAGCCGGCGGGGAAAGAGATACCGACGACCGGGTGCCCGTGGCCACCGACCAACCTGGCCCTCATTGAGAAGGAAGCGGGGTCATCTGTGGAGCGATACCATGCATGGAGAAAGCGACAGTTGTCTCCTTTGGTACACGTGGCGGATGGGGAAGCCCAGAACCGGCAAACGACGTCGGTGGGATGTCGGGCGGTGGGTTGATGATCGTCGGATTCGGGATGGAGGAACTTGCATGGGTTTCGGGTGCACCTCCCTTGAAGCCAGTAAAGGCAGACTTCGTTAGGGTTTGGAACAGGTGGGGCCCGGCGAATAGAGAAGTCGGATCTTCTTCTCATGGTGTAAGTTAGGGTTGCCATGATTAGGGTTTTAAGAAGAAGGTGGACAAATTAGAGAGCTTCCTTTTTAAGAAACCAAAGCGGGAGAGGAGCTCTTCTTGACCTAATTTGGAAGCGAGGAGTTGGTTCTTCTTTGGGAAACGAAGAAGGGAGGGTGGATATGTATTTATAGAGGCGGTTGAATAATTGGAGAGTAAAAATAAAGGAAAAGGGCAGTGGAAATTCTGATTTTGGAAGATCTTAGGCCGAGAAAAATGGGCAGCCCGTAGCATCAGAAGCCCAGCGGAATCACTTTACCCAAATACCATTTTATTTGTTTTTGTAAGATTATGAATATTCTTTGTCTAAAACAATTAACTATAGTCGAGATGTTGTCATGGCAATTAACTATACATATTCAGTTAAGACATTGTCAAACTATATCTACTTAATATTTATACGCTAAATTTCACCCAAATTAATTACCCTGATAAATTACACATTAACATTCAATACAAAATTAAAGTTACACATCAAAATTTACGTCGATCTATAAATTTAATACCCTACCTTAAGTCTATCTCTGAAAATTGAATTCTCATCTAATTTTACTCTAGACCTAATCAAATTTAAAATTTCCTAGAGACCAATGTGTATGAATATAAATATTTTTGTCATGTACGTTCAAAATCAATTCAACGACATGCAAAATAAGTAACAACGGTTATGAATTTTCTTAATAAACAGCGTTAGCCAAAGGCTACTCATACTTATTACTTAATTACCAAATAATTATTAATTATGAATATAGCTTAGTAATCAGACTAAGACTATAAGAAGCAATCGTAATAAGTTCGTACAGCCATATACTTCTTCTCTCCGAAGTCACTGTCCTCAATTCCCCAAAATTGTCAAACCCAAATCCTACAAAAAGTAAAACCCAAGTTACCCAATTTCCCCCCGCTCTCTCAACCGGCCGCCGGTGCACCTCCGACTCTACAGTTCTTAATTTGTAAGTTCGAGTCTCTGATCTCTCGACGAGTCTCTGATGTCGTCGTTGTTTCCTCTTCGTTTTGTCTACCTCGTGAAATAGGTGTTTCCCACTTTAAGTTTTGTAGATTAATTAAGCTGAGTGTGTCGGTTTACTTTAAGCATCAAAAGCCCAGCGGAATTACTTTACCCAAATACAATAATATGTTATGCTTTCAATTTTTTTGGGTATTTTTACGTGAGAATTTTTTTTTCTTCTGGTATTTGTTTTAGTAAGATTATTGATTTTTTTTGTGTGTCTAAAACAACTAATTATAGTCAAGATGTTATCATATCAATTAGAAAATATTTATTTTTTTCATTGTTGCATATTATGATACATCCTCGTAATATTTATACTAATTTTGGAAGTAAGAGTTATTCCTTTTTCTATCTATACTCAAAGTCAGTAAAATTTATCGGTCCGATCATTAAAGACATCTATATTACAACTTCTCATATTCTAGTATTGGAATATTTCATTAATACCTTTTAATAATATTTAAGTGTTCAATTTCACAACTTAAATAAATGCAAGACATATCATAAATTATAGGGTTTTTATATCTGGCTCCCTCTAGTTTGGTATATTTAACGCTGACTCTCTGTAATTCGCAAATCGATTAAAAAATCCCCTTTGTTTGGAGAATTTATGCGTTTCAACCCCTCACGCCGGAACTGGCATATTCGTCCGCGAGGAGGCATGGGAAATGACACATATACCCTTATATTAAAAAACATAAAATGGGAAATTTCGGGAAAAAAAATACTTCGGAGGCAAAAGAAGAAGGTGGAGGGGGAGGGCAGAGAAGGAGGAGGAGAAAAGGGAAATTCAGAGGAAGAGGGAGGGGGAGGAGGAGGGGGAAAGGAAAAAATCCGGAAATGGAGAGGAGGAGGAGGGAGGAGGGGAGGGGAGGAGAGGGGAGGAGGAGGAGGAGAAAGGGGAAATTCGGAGGAAGAGGGAGGGGGAGGAGGGTGAGGAGGAGAGGAAAAAATCTGGAAATGGAGTGGAGGATGAGGGAGGAGGAGGAAGAGAAAGGGGAAATTCGGAGGAAGAAGGAGGAGGAAGAGAAATGGAAAATTCAGAGACAGAGGAAGGGAGGAGGAGGAGAGGTAAAAATCCAAAAATGGAGAAGAGGAGGATGAGGAGGAAGAAGAAGGAGAAGGAGGATGAGGAGGAAGGAGGAGGAAGAAGGTGGAAGAGGAGAGGGAATGAGGAGGGAGGAAGAGGAGAAGAAAGGAGAAATCCCGAGGAAGATAGAGGGGGAAGGAGGAGGAGAAAAAAAATCTGTAGTGTGAAACTCCAGGAAACACAATTCACCATTACAACAACTTGAAAATCCTTCAGTGGATGTTCCAAATTAATTTGTAAAGGCAATTGTTAAGAATTGTAAGGGATTGGAAAGAAGAACTTGGGATTAGACAGAATTGGATTAACATCCAAATTAACATTAATTTTTCACATACATTGAACTCCATGACCTTCCAATTAAATAGACAACAGATAACCAACCACCTCCCACGATCTAATTGGAATAACTTCCTTAATTGTCCTTCAATTACATATTTAATTACACAAAAAGACTAAATTGCAAATAACGAGAACTATTATGTAATTAACCAAATGACAGGAACTAAAAATAGAAAACCAACACAACTACACGTTTAACACGATTCAGACACGCAGCCCACTACTGATTCGCGCACTTCTCTCGGTCCAACAGCTATAACCGACCGTAACCGCTCCCAACGGCTAGAAGCCATTCCTCTCGCGCCAATTTCTCTTCTTCTTCTTCTTCAACAGCTGCTGTCTCGATGATCTCCAAGTCTCCTTCTCGATCTCGTTCTCCATCATCTCTTGCTTGAACTCGCGACGTTTCTCCTCCTGAATTGTCCACATAACAAAATTCGGAAATGGAGAGGAGGAGAGCGGAGGAGGAGAAAGGTGGAGGGGAAAGAAGATGGAGGAGAAAGAGGAAGGAAAAAGATTGTTTTTTAGGCCAAGGGTATTTTTGTCAATTTGTGTGACACCTCGTCGGAGAAGTACGTTAGTTTTAGCGACAGGGGCTGAACAGTATAAATTATCTAAATTAAGGAAGTTTTTTTTTATCGATTTGCGAATTGCAAAGAAACAAATGTTAAATATACCAAACTAGAAAGGACCATATATAATTTAGCCTAAATTATATATTAGCAATTCACTAAGCAACCACGTTAATTTGGGTTTTACTTGTAGAGATAATCATTAATTAACAAGAAATCCCGAAAAGAGGGGAAAAGACAAAAGCCAAATAGTATCCTCGTAGGTTTCCACTAAAACTAAAATCCCTAGTGTGTGTGGGTTTAGAACAGAGGAAGAGCCAGCCGCCCTCGGAGAGAGAAATTTGCATGCGGCTTCTTGTCTTGGTTCGGATTCGATTCTAGTGGCGTCGCTTTATTTTATTCTTATTTTATTCCCCTTTATTTTCTCCATCTCCTTCCCCTTCGCCGGCGTCGTATCAACAAACCCTACAAGTGGGAATACAGCTATTTCTCTGAGGTGCCCTTTGTTAATTTCCAATTTTTGTTCGATTCCGGTTGCGTTGGTTTCACGCAATCCGAGTTTATCTAAACTAGTGAGATACTGGCTGTGATATTTATTCGGGGATTGGATTAGGTTTAAGGATGGGCGATTTCTCTTCGAGTAGCGGCGTGGCCGGAGACGGCAAGGCGGCGCCGAAGCTGCCGGTCCCGGGGAAAAGGAATATTCTTATCACCAGCGCTCTTCCTTATGTCAATAACGTCCCCCACCTCGGCAACATCATCGGATGTAATTCATCATCTCCTCTCTCTCTCTCTATCTCTCTCTCTCTCTATATATGTGGTCAAGATCAGTTTTCGTGATGTTGATATTTGTTGCATGTTTGTTGGGGAACAGGTGTGTTGAGTGCCGATGTGTTTGCTCGCTATTGTCGTCTGCGTGGCTACAATGCCATTTACATTTGCGGGACGGATGAGTACGGGACAGCCACCGAGACCAAGGCCTTGGATGAGAACTGCACCCCTAAGGAGATTTGTGACAAGTAAATTTGCCTCCTTGAAGCTACGCTTTTGTTTGTTGCCTTTTCATTGTTGTTACTTGTTGCTGTTTATAATTAGTGAAACTAACGGTTTTTGTGCTTATCGAACTCAAAATGAAGTATGGTTATAAATGGATGATGGTGGTGGTTTAAGCTTAGCTTTTAGGTAAATTAAGGATAACTTTTTTACTTTTGGCATCTCCAGGTACCATGCAGTTCACAGGGATGTTTATAAGTGGTTTAACATCAGTTTTGATGAATTCGGGCGCACTTCGGCTCCCCAGCAGACAGAGGTCTGCCAAGCAATTTTCAAAAAGTTGCTTGAGAGAAATTTCCTTTCAGAGAACACTATGCAGCAGGTACTAATTTTTTATCGTTTGTGAACTGGGTACTGAATCTTGTTTGATCTTCTTTCCTCCGCTGTTTTTTTCCATTGCATTCTACTCACAATTTACTATATCATATTTCAGCTTTATTGCGACACTTGCCAGAGGTTTTTAGCCGATCGTCTTGTGGAGGGTTCCTGTCCAACAGAAGGGTGTAATTATGACTCTGCACGCGGGGATCAATGCGAGAAATGCGGCAAGCTTTTAAACCCAACTGAATTAATAGATCCTCGGTGCAAGGTAAATATCGATTTTCTCCAGTGTCCATATGTATATTTAAATTACTTGGGTCAGCATGTATTGGTAATTAGTTTCATAGATACAAAAGCTGGCTTTCCGTGAGAAGGAAAACAATTTCGTAGCTGGGCATTGTGACTGGTACCCGATAAGGGTTTATGTGAGATTATGCATGCGATGGTTTAAAGAGGATCCTTGGGAGCTGACATGACTGACATGTTGTCTGTTTCATTTAACTTTAAAGTTGTTCTGCATGCAGCTTTTTCTGAAAAAGAACGATGAAATATTACATTTTGTCTATATAAATTGCTTGAGTTGTTCTCATCTGTAATATGGTCTTTGGATAGGTCTGCCGTTCTGCACCACGTATTCGTGATACAGACCATTTGTTTCTTGAGCTCCCTTTGCTGAAAGATGAGCTCGAAAAATACATTAACAAGATGTCCGTGGCTGGGTCTTGGAGCCAGAATGCTGTTCAAGTGACAAATGCATGGCTTAAAGAAGGACTTAGGCAACGATGCATTACTAGGGATTTGAAGTGGGGAGTTCCGGTTCCACTTGAGAAATTTAAGGAAAAGGTCCACAACTATCTCTAGTAACTTTCTCATACATGCCTCTTGTATCTGATGCTACTAACAAGTGCCTAATTTGTTTCTCTTTGATTGCAGTCTTGTAGGTCTTAAATGATTCCACTGTTAACTTCTTTATATGTTGTAGGTTTTCTATGTTTGGTTTGATGCACCGATTGGCTATGTCTCGATCACTTCATGCTACACTAGCGACTGGGAGAAGTGGTGGAAGAATCCCGAGAACGTGGAGCTCTATCAGTTCATGGGGAAGGATAACGTGCCATTTCATACGGTAAGTCTCAAGTTCCAAAATCTGGTTTGACATTTTTCAATGGGATTTCTTTTGTCATAAATCTCCAGACCTTATGATGCTTAAAGATATTCTCCTTCTGTACCATATGCATGCAGCTTTTTTAATTCAGAATTTAATTTGTTTTCATGGTGATCCTTAAATTGTTTCAGGTTATGTTCCCATCCACGCTTCTTGGAACTGGTGAAAATTGGACCTTGATGAAAACTATCAGTGTTACTGAGTACCTAAACTATGAAGCAGGTGACTTCTCAACTTTCATCCCCGCATTTGGGTGGTCGGGCTCTGTTCTTTACAATCCAGACCACCTAATATCTTCCAACTTCTTTTAGATACTCGAATAGTTATTCAATAGTGACAATCATCTTCTAGGGGGAAAATCAATCTTTGTAGTAAAGCTGATATAAGTGGTTATGGCAGGAAAATTTTCCAAGAGTAAGGGCATTGGAGTTTTTGGAAATGATGCAAAGGATACAGATATCCCCGTAGAAGTGTGGAGATACTATCTACTGACAAATAGGCCAGAGGTAACTATTACTTTCTAAAGTTTTGTTTTGAATATCATAGGATAACAGCATTATTGAAGTTTTGTTTTTGCTAGGTATCAGATACCTTATTTACGTGGTCTGATTTGCAAGCAAAACTCAACGGCGAGCTGCTCAGCAATCTGGGAAATTTCGTTAATCGGGTGTTGAGCTTTATTGCAAAACCTCAAGGTAGGTTAATCATGTAAAGCCTAGCTCCACATGCCTTACATTTTGTGATGATTTTCTGATTTGAAAACTCTTGCGGTTTTCTTCATGATTAGTGCTTGTTTATCGGGGTTTTATGACATAAAAGTTCTTGAATTTTCTGATAAATATGACTAACAACTACTCCCCTCTACAGGTACAGGATATGGATCGATAATTCCAAATGCACCAGGAGCAGATTCACATCCCTTGACAAAGAAATTGTCTGTTGAAGTGGAGAAATACTTGGAGCAATATATAGATGCCATGGAGAAGGTATACATACTCTGTTAATCTTTGTATGAAGATAATATATAGTTGTTTTCCTTCTTAAAAGTACCATCAGATTCTTGATTGTCTCCACTGGTTTCAGGTTAAACTGAAACAGGGACTGAAAACTGCAATGGCCATTTCTAGTGAAGGGAATGGATATCTGCAAGTAAGCAAACCCACTTAACTGATCTTGGAATGCGGGTGCTTTGTTTGTTCCATCTTTTGTTAAGTTCTGGATTGATTTTTGCTGTGTGCTTTAACTATATTCCTGTATGCACATAGGAAAGCCAATTCTGGAAGCTCTACAAGGAAGATCAACATTCTTGTTGTATAGTAATGAGAACTGCAGCTGGACTTGTGTCTCTTCTGGCATGCCTTTTAGAACCTTTCATGCCATCTTTTTCTGTTGAGGTTTGTGGCTGTGATGTAGCTTTATGTACTCTGACCATTTGGTTTGTCTCTATTTTCTGACCAAAAGATTTGCTGCTTTGTTTGTTTTAAGGTTTTCCGGCAACTTAATTTGCCTTCAGGAAATGTTTCACTATGTGATGAAAAGGGTGACCTAGTGAAAGCAAAGAGGCCTTGGGAGATCTTACCTTCTAACCACAAGATTGGTACACCAGAGCCATTGTTCAAAGAACTCGTATGATCCTTTTACCTATAAAGTTTGGGCATGCGTCACAATGTGGATAGTTATAAATCTGCGTTTTAGGACAAGTGCTTATTGGGGCCCCGGTTGCAAAAATTGTGCAAGTTTGCTCGTCTTACTACTCATTTTTGCTTCATCCATGCGAAATATGAATCAGAATCTTTACAATAAATAATGGAGTTGGAACTTATAATTAAAAAAACACTGATAATGTGTTAAGGTGATTTTGTTTTAATATACATTTGCATGAAGATGTCAACCGTATGGGATGACACATCTTAAGTTTATCTACAACAAGGAGTCTGGGGGTATGTTTACAGGACAATATTTTTTTTTCCCCAAAATGGGGGTATGTGTCCATCAATTCTTATGGAACATTGTAGCAGCTGTGTTGAAGTCTCTTTTACAGCCAGTTGTTTGTTACTTGAAACGTTCCATGCATCCATTGATCTTGCAATTGGACTTCTAATTCCTCTGGTAGTGTCTTTTGGAACTTCTCTAGCTTGTTATAGTTTAAGTTGTCAGCCTGATTGCCAGGAATGTCTTTAATTTTTCAGTATCTGAGTACAATCCTTTGTCAATATCTTTGATTATACAGAAAGATGAGCAAGTCGATTTCTTCAGAAAGAAATTTGCGGGAAGTCAGGCTGACCGGTTAGAAAGGGACGTTGAAGCAGCTAAAGTTTCTGAGCAATTGAAGAAGACCAAAATTAAAGGTACTAGAACGCAGCGATGAAAGGCAAAGACTAGTGTTTATAACATATAGCTAAGAGAAGACGGGGTTGTCTCTGTTACAGTTGTTTTTCTATTCCTCTTTAATGCACTCAACTTGTCCTTGTCGGATCCATTGTGTTGAAAAGGATGAACTGGAAGACGTTATTGACCAACCAATTGTTTTTACTGTGAGGTTGAAAATGCTATTGTTGTTTTTATTTGGTGATTGTCCTGCAACTTCTGATGCTCTTGTTACTTCAATAGTTACTGCCTGGCTTTTATCCTGGTCGCTGTTTATCTTATTGTGTCTTGAAAGTAGATGCTGGTGCCAAGAAACAACAATCAAAAAAACCAGCTACTGATGCCAAATCCAAGAGCACTGCTGAACAAGCAATATCCATCTCAAGACTGGATATTCGAGTAGGGCTGATCACGAAAGCTCGGAAGCATCCGGATGCTGAAACATTGTATGTGGAGGACATTGACCTGGGCGGAGGAGAGATAAGAACAGTTGTTAGCGGACTTGTCAAGTATATACCACTTGAAGAGATGCAGGTTTTTGACATATTTTGTCTGCTCTAGCTGCTGACTTTGCACTTATTTCCTTAAGGGTTTCAGGGTCTAAGGCTTTAGTAGTAATTTCATAACCTTATCGGTCATGGCAGAATCGGAAGGTCTGTGTACTTTGCAACCTAAAGCCAGCTAACATGAGGGGAATTAAATCGCAAGCAATGGTTCTTGCTGCTTCCAATAGTGACGGCACCAGGGTAACCTTATAGATTCCTTTACTAAACCTGTTTGCATCCTTTTTAATCCAGTGTTAGTCTTAGTAATGCCTTGATTGCTGAACTTGCTTGCTCCTTCTGTCTTTGGCTCCTTTATAGGTTGAGTTGGTCGATCCGCCAAAATCTGCTGCTGTTGGTGAAAGAGTTACCTTCCCTGGATTTGAGGGTGAGCCCGACGAGGTCTTAAACCCGAAGAAAAAGGTCTGGGAGACGCTGCAGGAGGACCTGAAGACTAACTCTGATCTGATTGCTTGCTACAAAGACATTCCTTTCACAACATCCGCCGGGGTGTGCCAGGTTGCCTCTATCAGTTGCGGGTCGATACGGTAGATGACAGTGCAGGTGGCAGAGAACTCAATTTTGACATTTGTTCTTAAGCTTATGATTCAAATGTCGCTTTGTATGAACTAATAAACTCGCTATGGATGTAATCATACTCGTACTTTCCCGAGTTGCCTTGCCAGTAGAGATTTTATCCCAATGGGATGTTGTAGCAACTAAGTTGGGTTTCCTAGTGCTACCATCTTTGGTTTCATTTTAGTTCATTCATTGTCCTTGCAGTGATATCTAAAAGAAGATTTTAGCGTATCCGTATCAGAGTTTTGAAGAGGTCAATCGAGGTCCCTTATTAAAAATAAACTAACTCGCTATTGCAAGGCAAATTATGTCATCCAGTACGAACTACACAAGGAGGCAGATCAACAAGGCAAAAACCTTGGAAACCAGAATAGTGGAAGTTTACATGGTTCTACACTCTCCAAACCTTGAAGAACCATATCATATACATGGCTACTAGAAGATAACCAGCAGCCTGAATAAAAAATGGTTAAAACCCTTTTGTGAATCTCTGTGTTCTTATTTCATCATGTCGTTATTGGATTTGTTAGTGGCTTTTCTGTTGCTGCTGCTGCTGAAGGTTGATCAGTTTGAAGTACGGCCCTTCTGTGTTCTCGATGAGACTTGAATGAGTCCCCTGATCGATTATTTTCCCTCCTTGTATCACCGATATCTGGTCTGCATTCTTGATAGTTGATAGCCTGTGTGCGACGATGACTGTAGTCCGGTTCTTCATCAATCTGTCGAGAGCCTGCTGAACTATGCGCTCAGACTCGACGTCCAAAGCGCTTGTTGCTTCGTCTAGTAGTAGTATTTCGGGGTTCTTAAGGACTGCACGAGCGATGGCGACTCTTTGTTTCTGCCCACCGGAGAGTTGCACTCCCCGTTCGCCAACTCTGGTGGAGTATCCCTGTGGGAGTGCGCTGATGAAGTTGTGTGCGTTGGCTAGCTTGGCAGCCTGGATGATTTCTGCTTCCGAGGCACCTTCTTTTCCGTACAGGATGTTTTCGAAGATTGATGTAGCGAAAAGAGCCGGTTCCTGCTGCACCAGGCCTATGTGCTTCCTCAGGGACTTGAGCTTTAATTTCTTAATGTCAATGCCTGCAGAAGTTCACATTAGAAAAAAAGTACATGGCATGGTTTGGATCTGATCATTTACTGATGACTATGAACAAGATTTTGGTAAGATGGAAAGTTCGCTCACCATCGATCATAACCTTTCCCGCATTCGGATCGTAGAAGCGGAGCACGAGAGAAAGTACTGTGCTTTTGCCGGAGCCACTTTGCCCAACTAGAGCCATGCTTCTCCCTGCTCTCACTCTCAGGTCGAAGTCCTTGAAAATCGCAATATCTGGCCTCGCAGGATAGCTAAATTGGACTCCTCTTAACTCAATCATGCCTTCGACACTGGCAAGTTCCTCTCCGTCATCTCCTGCTACACGCGTCTTTCGGTCCAGCAACTCGAAGACGGATGCCACCATTTGATGCCCTTTCAGAAGGTCCGGAGCCATTGCCAGTGTTTCGCCCATGGCTAATGCTGTCACAATCAAAACGAAGAATGACTTCATCACGGATTTGAAGCTTGCTAGCTCCTTTCCCATCAAGACCGAACCATACCTGTACAGTTAAAACAAAAGTAAGGATGGCGTTCTTTGCTAAGAACATTGAGGAGAAGAAGTTAAGAGAGCAAAAGAAGTTGCATACCACAAGGCGAGCCCATAAGATGAGAAGATGAAGAACTGGGACACCCCATATAATATGCCTGCAATCTGGCCGCGGGCGAAAAAACGTTTAGCAGGCTCCACCAGCTCACTGGCATAGAGATCAAGGACCTTCTTCTCCGCACAGAATGCTGCAACTGTTCGGATGTTACCCACAGCCTCACCGGCCAGCATGTTGGCCTTTAAGTATGCTTTGCTGAGATTGCCTCCATAACCTTGAAAGAAGAGTTTCTGGTTGAATAACAAGTGAACATTAGCTTACTGCTTCCTGAAATGCAAGCTTTGATGAACTTTGACGGAGGTTTAAGAGACCAAACCTCGCTAATGTGCCCGCTAATGACTAATGGATATGTTGCAATGACGACGAGAGTTATTCTCCAGTTCAAGATGAATGCAATGATAAATGAGGCCACTACGAGGCCAACATTCTGCAAGAGAATTCCAGTCCGGTCAACTACAATGCCTCTTAGCAAAGTTGCCTCGCTCTCCAGGCGGGATGCGAGCATCGAACTTGTGTTGTCTACGTCGTCGAACCATCCGATCTCGTTCCTCAGTATGGCTGCAATCAGAAGAAAGGGAAGAAGACTTTAACGTTATTCAATATCAACTTGAACAACAACTTGTAATATCGACGGGGTTTCGAGATCTCAGCATACCAGAAAACATGGATTCTCTGACGCGGTAGGTGAGTCGCTCTCCGATAATTCCAAAGCAAAGATGCTCTATGGCATGGACGACAACGGTTAACCCTGCTGCACAACAGAAGAGGATAGTGATCTTCTTGACCTCGTGGCGAGTTGTGTCCCAGTCCATGTAATAGGACACAAGAGCTTGGGAGACTCCCAGAGCAAAGAGTGGCATCTGAGCTCCAGCTATAAATGCACAGATGGTGCCAACTACACCGTGAATCCAATCAGGTGCAATCATCGAATATATTCTTTTAGCCGAGACGCGCGTTGGCTTAACTGGTTCCGCTCCATCAACCCCAGCTCGGCTAGCTGAATCCTTTTCGGAGCAAAAGCTTGTATTTGTGCGCGATAATTCTCTAGAATACTTTATGCTGAGGCAGAAAGGAGGATATTTTATTAGCTTCAGCTTCAAGGAATGTATGCTTAAGAAAAATGTTACGTTGCGAGGAAACCGGTACCTGAGTGGCCGACCCATCGAGGGGTGGCTCTGCATTGAAGCAGTCTCCTGAAGATGGACAAGTGATGCATAGGCACTATCAGGCTTCGAGATAAGATCCTCGTGGCTCCCGATCTCCACGATCTTCCCCTCTTGTACTACAGCAATAACATCTGCATTCCTGATGGTCGACAGCCTATGTGCAACAACCACAGTTGTTCTTCCGACCATGGCACGATCGAGAGCCTCTTGCACGCTTTTCTCAGACTCTGCATCAAGAGCACTAGTCGCTTCATCTAGCAAAAGAATCGAAGGATTCTTCACTATCGCTCGCGATATGGCAATCCTCTGCTTCTGTCCTCCTGAGAGTTGTATTCCTCTCTCGCCAACCTGATAACAACAGTGCAGAAACAATTAGAAAGTGTCATTTGAAGACAGTACTAATGCCAGTTCCTCAGATGCTGAATGGTACCTGAGTTTCAAATCTATCAGGAAGGTTGTTGATAAAAGAGATAGCTTCTGAAAGCTTGGCAGCTCGCGTGATGTCATCAAGTGTGGCATCGTCCTTCCCGTATAGAATGTTCTCACGGATTGTTGTAGCAAAGAGGGCAGGCTCCTGATTAACCAACCCAATTTGCTCTCTAAGCCACTTGAGATCAAGCTCTCTAATGTCATTACCATCCAACAGTATCTGCCCTGATAAAGGCTCGTAAAACCGTTCGATCAGAGAGATGACCGTGCTCTTCCCTGATCCGCTTCCTCCGACGAGGGCGACAATCTTTCCGGCAGGTATATCAAGGCAAAACTTGTTGAAGATCACCACGTCGGGACGAGAAGGGTAGCTGAAGCTAACATTCTTCAACTCTATGTGGCCCTCCAGCTTGTTCAACTGCCTGCCAGTTTTCGAGCTCACTTTGCTGATTGTGCTCCTCTCTATCATCTCAAATATTGGATAAGCTGCTGCCTTGGCCCGGACAAAAGCTGAAATGTCAGGTGCAGCCTGCCCCAGTGACCTGATAACACGCCAAAGAGCCAAGTTAGTCTCATCCGAAAGGAAACAATCGTAGAATCAAAACCGTACCAACGACTACTAGATAGAGAAATTACAAGCCAGCAATGACCACATTGAGCATGGTAGTAAACGACTCGCCACCATTTGCGATGTTCTTGTGAACGATAATGCTAGTAAACCAAACGAGCAGCGCCCACGAGAGGAAAAGCACACAATGCATGGTTCCAAGTCCGAGGCCCTTGGCTAAACCCGCCTTCTTCCCGTACATATAAGTGTTGCTCAATGCCTCCTTGTATGATCTCACTGCCCTTTCTTCCCCCGCAAAAGCTTGCACCGTCCTCACATTCCCGATCACCTGAACAACATACACAATGGTTTTAACATCGTTGACTTTTCCAGAGGTACTTGTTCCGTTCTAAAATGTTCGGACTCGAGAACTGTTAGTTGTTACCTCCTCGGCGATCTCTCCGGCCTTGATGTAAGCTTTGCGCATTCGAGCTATGAGCCCGATGGTGACAAAGGCATAGCACACTCCAGCCATGGCAATGAGAGGGACTATGGATAGAGTGACGAGAGTGATTTGCCACACTCTTGCAAATCCAATTATGAACCCCACAAGGAAACGGCTGATGTAGTGTATGAAGTTCCCTACCTGCATCATCACACAAGAATACGAATTCGTCATTATTTCGAGTTCGAGTTATTAATACATGTTAACTCATCTGAAAGCAAGTAACTAATGCTCCGTAATAAACTGATCACTCCAAGCAGAACCATAAAGGAATTGTTAAATAGTCATTATCCGATATACTTCATTACCGATTTCGTGTTTATTGAAGTACTTCAAGGATCACAAATTGAAATACTTTTATGAAAAGTTTGAGTAGAATCTTGTGTCAATTTTTGTAAGGTCAATTTATTAAGAAAAGTTGTCACATTGTTGTTCAGAACAGTATTTGGTGCATACATTTCTTACATCAAAAAATATAACCGTCAGAAATTGAACTCTGAATTAACCGTCAGTGGAAAACTTGGTTCAGAAAGACATCTAATTATGAAAAAGCGTGGTAGGAACCCAACATGTTGCAATTTGATGCGATTAAATGCTGGCAGGAACACAAGTTCGAAGATGGAAGTGACTTCAAATGCCTAAAACTAGATGCTTTTATTTTTGGCAGTTAGCTGTGCTTTCAAGTTTGTCTTTTAACCAACTAAATATTAAACGAAACAAAAAAATATATATATACGAATAATGAATTCACATCACAGATTCATTACAATTACTGTACTAACATCCGAATTTTATATATATACTTTATTACTTAGGTTTACCCAATTCGAATTTAGATTGATCAATTTATGTATTAATAAAAATTCGTGACTGGCTCTCTTTATAATATTTTTTATGATTTCCTTAATTCGAAATTTCTGATTGATTACATTTTAACCGTTGCGGGTAGGTATTTACAGTTTACTGGTTCCATATTTATAATAAATCTATCCCCACCGAAGATCCAATCTTAGCTGGCAGTGCAACTACTATAATGGCCCACGCAACAACCCAACCGGCCCATAAATGCTCACACAACATTTGTAGTTTTGGGCATTTTTTTCAAAACTTTTTTTTATATAGAAAATTCCAATCTTTTTTAATGGCTAGAAAGTTTCACGGAAGTCACAGTAACAATGCATTTAATTCAATCACCACCTGGGTTGGGAGAAACATAGACACAATTTATGGAGCTCGTCAGAAGCAAAACAGAACAAAACTCTGTTGGAATTAATCTCACCGGTCATTTTACCAGCTGGGTTTCTAACAAGAAAATAATAATAGCCAATATACAACATTACATTTTGGTGGATGTCTGTATTTGGAATCGAACTAGAGGTATAATTTTTTAACAATGTCATTTTATTCATGATAGTTCTCAATATGCAACATCAATGATAATTAGTTCATGAGGTAAGTAATTTTGATTCATTCAAATAATATTTCATTCAAATTTTACAAATTT
>SOPF01024402.1:0-23037 GCA_012979155.1 Hypericum perforatum | reverse complement strand
TAATTTTGATTCATTCAAATAATATTTCATTCAAATTTTACAAATTTAAAAAATATCATGAAAAAATCCACAAAAATTCGCCCAGAATATACAACAACATCTACATCTATATATATATATATATATATATATATATATATATATAATATGTGCTCTCTCATTATTTTGGTTCAGTTGTATCCATATATTTCGGCAATAAATAGCACACATGCATTGTCCTAGCTATTAAAATAATTAAAAGTAGGCCAAGAAGACTTTTTGTGTGCTTTGATGATGTTGATGAATAAAAATGGATTTACAAGTTAGTTGCGGCAACTAGAAGTCAAACGAATAATATAATAGTACTTATTTTCCTGGGGGCTGAATACTAAATTAATTTTCTTTGTCAACTGATTTTATCCGGTCGTTAAATGAACCCAGAAAAGCAATTCAAGTACCAATTGGTGAAATGTAAAAAGGATAAAGAGGACCTTTTGCAGTTTGACCCTTATTTAAGGAAATAATTTTTTTATAATTTTTTTATGAAGTAATTTGTGGTTTCAAATTCATCATATTAGTAAAAACGAAACTATATGACACTTGGCAAAAAAAAAGGTTGTTGTTGCATAATAAATTTTTTCCAAGTATAGTTACAGCAGTCAGCAAAGCTAAGACAAAACTATAAAATACTTGGTCAAAAGACTCAATACGTACTGAAATTAAAATAAAAAATCAAATATAAAAAAGTAGTAAATTTTTAATAATGAATCGTTATTTACCTTCTCAGAAATGGCATCTTGAACCACTATAATATCGCTAGTTATTGCAGATATAACCTCGCCGGTCGACGCCTCAGTGTCAAATAAGCTAATGTCTTGGCTTAACATTGACCTCAGATACGCCATTCTCATCTTCGCCGCTTGCCTTTCTCCGGTATACATCCAGCAAGCCACCTCTACAATTTTTTTCTTAATTAATATTCATACATAAACAATTTCGTTTTATTATGACAAAAACGAACATGGTATCTGCTCGTTTAATAATAGGCGAGTTCAATATGTATAAGTAAATTTATCACACTCGTAATTAATAATGACGTTGTGTAGGGACATCATTTAAAGATAGTTCTTTGAGCAGGAGGAAATGGACTCACCTACCCAGGAGGAAAATAATATGGCGATGCTGAGATATACGAAATCCAAGGAGTACTGCAAAAAACCAACACGAATTAAATCACCGAGTGAAAATGGAAACTGTATAGGCTGTAATAAATCTACAAAAAATATTTCCGCATACGTACACTTGTTACATCAATCACAGATACTTTGGACTTTCTAATTAATAGTCCAGGAAAGAACGATATGTTAATTTAAATAATTAAGTACTTAATCAACCTAGTTTCTGCTAGCTTTGGGTAGGCTTTTGTAGATACTAATAGGTTTTCGTTTTTTCCTTTCTTTGTTCAGTTGTTCTACCCTTTGTTCTCTCTGAATAAAGCATATTTAAACATCCAAAAAAAAATAAATTAATCAACCTGTTATTCATCCGAGTAGAAACTCATAAAAATATTTAAAGGGCCGAGTATTGAGGAGGATTTTTTTTTTTCGGAAGGGCCGAGCATTGGGGGAGTATGTCGGTCTTTACAATTTGTAATGCATGTGGACATGCATTTATTTCAAAATATTACGATTGCTGATAATAAATAGATTTAATGTAGAGAAATAAAAATGATATCAAATTATTCATTCTTCCAAGAGGGATGATGAAAATGGTTTACTTGATAAAGTTAACAGAAATAAGTAGAAATAAATTCTCAATATTCATATCTTACACGAAATATATTAATAATGGGTCACCAGATTAACAAGATCTAATATAATGTAAAGATTCAAGTTAAATTTTAAGAGAATAAGTTTATGAATTAATATCCTAGACAATTAAGATAAATTGTAAGAAAAATATAATTTGTTGAGAAAGTACAAAAATTGAATACCTTAGCAACTCTGTGAGAAGCTTCTTTAGGGAACAAATAAGCCATCCCAATGACGTTAATTAACTTGCCAAAGAAGAGGAAGAACACAGGAACCGAAGCTCCATGGACACATGCACCAATGGACCCCAACCCCATCAAAACAAAGTCATAAAAATCAGCAAACGCGAAAAGCTTCATAAACGACACCGTCGGCGTCTTCTTCTTCCTCCCCCCTTCCTCCTCATCTCCCTCTCCTCTCCTCTTATCTTCCTCCATTCCCGAGAAAGAACTCATTCAGCTAAAGAATACACTTGGCTTTCTGGGTTTCTTGGATCAAGAGGGATAATTTATAATGTGTGAGGAAAGTGGGACATGGGTGGAGATGATGAGCTGGAATCATTAATCTAGAATGTGATGGGGGTGGTGGGGTATTGTGGGAATGAGTGTGGAGGTTGAGTTATGGTTTGAAGAGTTAGATAGGGTCATTTAAGTGCAAAGTTATTAAGAGGAGAGAACTTGGTTGACGATGTTTGTCTTGGGAGCGACAGTTGTCCGTTTTAATGCAAGCTTTTTTTCCTCCACCAAGTTCAAGTTCAACGAGAGCCGCAAAGGTAAGTGTTTTTTGTGTGAGTGAGGAGCAAATGGACTATTCCTTTAAACCTAGTATCAGAATACGACTGCAGAAATTGATTCAGATTTAAGTAAAAATAGAACTTTTAAAGTTGATAATGCTATGTGCGTTCTTAATAGTTTAAATTTGAAATATTTTAGTTAAGCTAAAATAATATCATTCATTTGATCCACCCGTTTGTTGGTAATGGAATATCTAGTGATATGGTATGGTAATTGCTCGAATGACACAAGGCACAATTGATGAAACTTAGGGACTTATTCTAATAAGTGTAATATTGAAGGAAATTTTATTTATTAAAATAAAAATGGAATATCTGGATTTCATTAATCAATGAATAAGAATAGGTTAAATTATTCTATGGTAGTAAGTGAATATGATAATTACTAGTGGGATTTTCTCTATTTAAAAAATTTATTTTGTCATTTTTGCTCTTTTTTCAAACATTGATCTCGTGTCTATGATTAACATCATTTGTCATTTTTAAATGTTGGTGTTGAATCTTTCACTAAGGTCACCTAAAAATCTAAAACTAACATTTAAACAAAGAGCAAGAGAAAAATATAACTTTTTTAAATAATAAGAACCTTATTATTATTTGTGACATACTAAAGTAGTTTATCCATAAATATATGATACAACAAGCTCACTTCAAATAATTCAAATAACTTTCCATGGCAGAATCAAAATTTTGTTAGGAAATAGTCAAAAGAGAACGAGAAACAAAGTACTTAAGCCAATTACATATAAAGTTATAGGGTATAGTCAAATAAATCATGAATATCTTATACTTTTTCTACTAATTACTGAGCACATATAGTACGGTCGAATCCTTATAAATTCAACAATACCCAAGAACCATCACCGATTACCCAAATCCAAGTCCATCTTCATAACCACAAAGCCATTTTCCTCGTCCTCTTTTAACTATGTGAAACCAATAGCAATAGCTCTAGCTATTGGAAATAAACCCTATCAAATTAATCTCAAAACATGGGTGTGGCCGCTGCTACAACTTCAGAGACAACCGTTGCTGCCCACTGGGAAGAAGTATTTGATGGTCTCGGCGATGGTGTCGTTCGTGTCGAGTGGGCACGAGGTCGTTGGCGCCGCAATCTGGGGTTTGCGGACAAGGGAGGTCGAGGGTGAAGAAAAAACCAAACTATTTTTTATAAACTGATTTTTTTAAAATCGAATATTAGTATTTGACGAATCCAATTAAATCATCAACTGAATTCTAGTATTGGTGAGGTCTAACCTAGAATTTAGGATTAGGAGTTGTGAGACGGGAATTCAAAAGCAAATACAGTGATACTTTTTATTAATATTTCTTATAAGGTAACAAAAGGATTTCAAATTTGCGAAATAAAAGTAGTTTAAATATTTTTTGAGTAAAAATTACCTTTAGGGCTATGTCCTTTCCCATCTCCTAACATGACCCTATCCATCCCCACTTAACAAGATTTTAATTACATCGGAAAGTAAAAGAGAACTCTATGATATATATAATAAAGGGTCTAAAAATTCGTGTATTTTGAGCACAACATGAGATATTCAATATACTAATTTTTTATATGTATTTTTACAATACACTAATAAAAAATTCATTTATTGATTAAATTAATCTGTCAATAACAATTCCATTACGAATAAAAATTAGCTATTCGAATTAGTTTATCGTCCAAATACTTAATTCGTTTTCTAATTCTGATTATTTTGATCGAACTTTTCCTAGTTAAATTAAATCTACTCAATATATTAGATTTTCACATGAAGTCTCCTAACCAAATATTAACGAATGAAATATTTTCTTATTTTGCGAGCCATTTACGTGCCATCCCTTGCATTAGAAGGAAACGGTGAGATCACTGATAATTATTGATTGTGGGTGTGGGACTCATGCAGAGTGTATGATTCATCAGACATGGGAGAAATTAAACAATAACTTTGAGTGGGTCCCACACAGTATCGGTTTCTTGGATGTGTTTGCATTCGATGAAACAAACGTCCACCGTCCACGAATTAGTAGTATATACATGTGATCGTTGTTGACATGCACGTAATAATCAACTAGTTATCAGATTAGTTATTAAGAGATGTGTTATAATTTAGTTGGGATGTTTCCAACTTTTGAAAAATGTATCAGTTAAATGTTTTTTAGCAATTTTATTTGATTTGAAAAACAATATTCAACTCAAATCTAAATTAGATAATACAATATATCTCTGAATATTTGAGAGTATCAAACATAAAGCACGTAAGAGAATGAGAGAATATATTAATCTTTATAGAACCTAAAGTTAATGCTTCTTGGCCCACGGCCACCCATCTACCCAGCCAACAAGTCATGACTTGTTCTAAGAGTTATGTTTCGCTAACGGAATTGTTATTACTGATGGGGACTAAAGCCCTTTTTTAATCAAGTATATATATTGGTATTCATATGGACTGCAATAATACAAAATCAACCATGTATTTACTCATCAATTGTGTTAATATTTTGGATTGTATAAAAAAATCTTACATAATATTTTGAAAGATTGTTTTCAGATGTGAAATAATGGTGTGTGTGTGTGTGTGTGTGTATATATATATATATTAATAAACACTTAAAATCAATTGGTAAGAACATACTTCTTGATTAATCTAGATGTTGAATTTGAGTCATTTAAACCATTTTGATATTTGTTATGATGAATTAGATTCCACTATCCAGATAGTTTTAATGTTACCGCCATTTGCGACTAGCTTGGGTAGATACTTGAAGTGGCTTCTATTGGCACATTTAACCTGTCTCTCAAAAAGTGATTATAAAGACATTTTCCTGCCAATCCGACACCCTTAAAATGATTGAAATTCCTTGAATTTCCATGGAGTTCTAAATAGGCTGGTCCTTCCACCAGTAATAAAATATATTTTTTTCAAATTAAATATTTCCCAGATTGTATTCACGTACTTAAAGCAATGGATACCTAACTTGAGAGAAACAATCTGGAAGCCTTTCTAGTTGATGGTGGTCCTCTAGTGATATCAATACGGTGGCCCAGAGCTTCCGATGGGTGTCGTTTGGTGCATTTCTTACGCTAAAGAGGAGAGAAGGCGTTACTGTTGGCAGTTGGCTACTTATATGTTGGTATCTTCTACCGAAAAATAATTTTTTTTTGAATCTCTTGATATTGGGATTATTCTCTAACTTAAACTAAGATATTCCGAAGTTCAATTATGAAGAATATAACATTTACCTTACCAAAATTTTACCCAGCTTGAACACAGATTAATTTAAAAAAAAATAAGAAACCAAAGGGAGAAACATCCTGATTATTATATATGATGATCAAACCATGGAGTGATTTCCAATGTAAGTCTTAACGAATTTGGTTATCAAATTTTCGATGACTATAATTTTGCAAACTGATTAACTCGTTAATTCATCAAACGTGGACAGTACTTAATAATAGCGGATACACGTGGTGGTCGCCATCGTGACTTTTAATTAATCTTTTTGTTTTCTGTGATAAAAAAAAATTAACTTCACTTGTAAGTTTATCTCTCAATTGCCACATTTGTCGTCTAAAGTCTTCATCTTATTGAAAACTTCATTCGCATATGTAAAATTTATATAAAAGTGTCGGTTGCATTAACTAATCACCTAATGAGAGGGATCAGCGGAAAGTCCATAAATGTGGAGATGCCTGCGAATAATTTTATGATGGTTCTTTTATACTAGCTAGTAATATTTGAACTAGTAACCTCTCAACAAGAAATTCATCATAAAATTACAAATGATAAATTCTTAGTTAATAAATACAGTATATCATATTCGTTGAAGCGGATATAACCACAGTAAATACAAGTTAAAATTTTATTAAAAAAAAGTTAATACTAGTTACTACTGATATGCTACTACTATATTATTAATATTAATAAAAATAAAAATTACTATGAAAAAAAAAATCATATTGTTGGATGTACTATTTAGAAAAAAAGTTCAATAATTCGCTCAAAAAAACCAACTGCTGATAATTAAGATCACCGGTAGAGGTTGAAGCGGCAAGGAAGTGACATGAGAAGAGTCAACTTTTTTTAATAGAATGAGAAAAGTCAACTTTAATGTAACAGAAGTTACGTAATATTACATCCATGTCTAATTAGTTAATATGTTTACTTTTAAATGCATGGTTTTTTCACGTGTTACATAGTACTGTAAACGTCAGTTCCCCGAAATAAAAATATGGACCAATTCAATATATAGCCCATTCCTTCTGCATGTAGACACCCTATATAATTTGCCTCGAATTGATGAAAATTTTATTTAATATGCTAAATGAAACAAAAAAATCAGTACCATCTTAGAGGTGATATAAAAGCTTGCCGATATTGACAAAAACAAATAGAGTTTAACCATTTTTGTCTTGTTTATATACAATTCAAATTATTAAGGTAATAGTTTAGTATCATTAAATATTCATAACTCATGGGATCAAAATTTACATCTGTTATCTCACCATGTACAATAATATAGAAAACATACTAATATAAATACAAGAGACTGTTAGATCAATTCATGTTATATTTTATATGGTCAAGTGAATCAAGACCCAATTATAACCTACCTATCAAAGTGGTATACATTATCATATGTTAATATATTTGTTGGGATCCCTCCTTAATTGGAGAAGTTCTAGAAAATTCTAGACTTTCTAGAGAAGTCTAGAATTTTCTAGAAAAATTCGGAGAATTCTAGAGAAGTCTAGAACTCTCTAGAAACTTGTGGAAAAGTGTAGAACTTTCTAGAATATTCTAGAGATGTGTGGAACCTTCCAGAATCCTATGAAAGAATATGGAAGGATATGGAAAGTAATGGAAGATTATAGAAATTCCTAGAGTGTGTGGAGCATTCTAGAGAATCACTCTCCACCATAGGATACGATTAATCTCCACCGTTCATTGAAGAGGTGAAGTAGTATAAATAGGGGTAGGAGGCTTCATTTCTAGCCATCCCAAAGAGAAAGAGTAAATCCATTCCTTAGAGGGAGTAAGAGAGTTAGAGAGCCTCTTTGCGAGAAAAGAGAGATAGCTTGGGAAGACCTTATCCTCAACCTTGAGTGAGCCACCGTAGAATGAGTCGATTTTGTAAAACCATTCTTGTAATCTCATTATTCATTATATAGTGGAAGAATTCTCCGTTTTGGAGAATTATACTTGTGTGCTCTCATTATTACCTTTGAAGTTCAAGTGCCTATCTTAACTTCACGAGTCGGAAAATACCGAGTCTTTCCCAACAATATTCTATTGTCAAAAACTAATTAGACATCAATATATATATATATATATATATATATGCATACTTAATTTTATAGCACTAAATGAATGCGAGCAACAAACAATTAAGACTATATATGGTTGAGGAGTGGAGAGCTGGTAATGAGGTCAAATAATTAGTTGGATGAGGCTCAAAAAGTAAACGATTACTCATAAATGGCTCAACGCTTACCCACCCCTTTGAAATTGTTTAATTATATAGTGATTGTTTACCATCTGGTGTCAATATTTGGACTAGTGTTTCGTCAACAAAATTTAAGAGCAAAAGAAAATTAACCATATACAATCGATCTAAAATATACACTCGATAAAATTCTGATTGTTAAATATACTAAATTCTATTCGTCAAATAATCATTGTACATAAAATTCTACTTCAATGAGAGAGGATGAACCTCTTTTGGAAATCCGTTCAAGAAATGCCATACCGATGTCATCGTAAGATGTCATCGTCTCAGATAAAAAGGACCTCTCGAAAGTATTATATTCGATTAATTAAATACAATCACTTTGCTCATTGGTGACTATTATTTCTAAGTTTTTAGTTATTACTCCGTGGTGGATACGAGGAGCGCATTTATCTTTTTAAAAGGGTAAGGTGTACATTTATTGGACATCTTTTCTATGTGTCGGAATTCGACATTAAATTAGGATCAAGTCATAACGGCGGAGTCAGAAATTGTTTTTCCGGCGTTACCACATATTACACATTAAGATATTAATTTTTAGAAAAATAATTAGGTGCAGCTAAAACTGTATATCTATTTTTTTCCGAGATCACTTGTTATAAAAAACGATTTTCACCTACTTCCATTTGAAATCACTTGTTATTAAAATTTATCAGCCCATTGGGCTCTGGTGTCGGCCTGCCTTTTCGGTTAACTAGAAGGGGGAAAGGTCTGCCTTTCTTCTGCGCGTCCAAACCACAGATGAACCGTAATTTTCGGCCCATAGTCGAACATATTTGCAACCTACATATTGTAAATTTGTAATAGTTGCGACTTAAAGATTCTGTTTGGTACGTTTTCCGGGCAAATACTAAAAATATAGGACACGATAATAATTAACATAACTAATTTTTCTAGCTGTTTTAATAATTTCAGTACATGATTAAGTTTTTCGTTTCATTCTTATAATAGTTGACAATATTAATTGTTCTCATTGTTCTATTCTATGTTTGGTAATTTTAATACATGATTAAATTATTCATCAAAGTTTTCTATTTTTATACATGTAATAGTTCAATCTAAAATATTGTTAAAGACAATTATTCTTTATAATAATAATAGAGAATATCCATTAATATAGCCGGACAATTTCATAAATAAAAGTTGCAAGCTGCCTAATTTACATAGCCACAAATACAATCGCCTACAGTGAAGTTCTCAGCAATATGCTTCAATGGCTAAATGGTGAACACAGAGAGAGATCATAATCAATATTGGTCGATAACTGCCCGTGACGACGACCTAACCATCCGAGGCAAAAGGTCCGAAGCAGTGGCAAGTGCTTGCAGCATTCTCAGAATCTCAGGGGTGTCTTCCAAGTAGTACTTGGCCTTGCTCGGTTTCTGACCGACCGTGCAAGCAAACACTTCGGCGACTGGCGACAATGACGGGCCTGACCTTGCGTTCATTATCACCTCGAACATGTCCTCATCGGATCGGTCGTCCCCGATGCACAGAACAAAATCGAAAAGCATTCCCTTGTCCTGCATTGTCTCCAGGAGCCGTTCCGCTACCAGACCCTTGGTCACACCCTGTCGAGCAGAAGAGAAAGAAAAAAAGGATGCCAATTATTATCATTACGGACGTCGATAACTAACGGGGGAAAGACGTTTACGGACCTGGGGTTTAACTTCCACGATGTGTTGGCCGGTTTTCACGGTGACTGGCTCGTTGGAAAGAACACTTTCGAGATGGTCTAGAAGTTCTTTAGCTTGGCATAAACCAAAATCCGGATCTGCATACTGGTAATTCCAAACAAGAGCGCTCTCTTTGGCCTCGATGGTCGAACCGTCGGTAGTTTCTGTGTAGAGTCTCATTACCGGTTCAGCGATCTGCTTCCAGTCAAAGTCGGGAACGGATACGCATGTTTCCCACTCCGCGTCGTGGTTCGCCCTGCAAATGCATTGATCTCATAATCAGTAACAAAAATACAATGTACCTCAAGATTCTCTCAGGACCAGTATATACCTCAAGAAGTATCCATGCTCAGCTGCAACCCCAAGATTCTCACACGAGCTAAACCACTCGCTAACAGTCTGTTTATCTTTCCCGCTGACGATGAAAACGACATTCTTCGGGTCCTTACCCAAGTTATTCAAAACTGCAACAGCCTCCGGGTTCAGAGTGTTACTGATCGAACCAGACAGCACCATTGTACCATCATAGTCCAACAAAATGGCACGAGTTTTCGTCCTCTTATAGGCAGACACAATGTGCTCAACCGAGAGCTTCCTGAAGTTGGGGTCCAAAGCAATCACCCGAAAACCTAAGCCGAACCCAATCCCCCAGCACCTTCTCCTGACGTGGTCCCTACAAGTCCTCTCAAGGTCCTGCAAGAAACTACGGGCCCAGTACGCAACATCGTGAGTACTCACGTATCTGTAATGCTTCTCGTGCCTCATCTGTTTTTCGGCCTCGGAGAGTATCAATCCAGATTCCATTGCTTCGGCCACCGAATCGATATTCCAGGGATTAACACGGATGGCCCCGCTCAGCGAAGGGGAGCATCCTATAAACTCTGAAACAACCAGCATGCTCTTTCTTTGGACAGATGGATCGAGACTCAATGCCTCGTCCAACTTCTCGTTCCCTTGGCGACAGATGACATATTCGTAAGGTATCAGATTCATCCCATCCCGCACTGCTGTAACGAGACAACATTCCGCTATGACATAGTAAGCAATGCGCTCGTAGAATTGAAGAGGCGTGTCGATCAAAACAACAGGTTTATATCCCGCTCTTCCGAATGTCTGATTAATCCTTGCTACTGCTGCCTTGGTTTCAGACTGGACCTCTTGAACATCCCTTCCCCTGCCTCTTGCCGGGTTGGCGATTTGGACCAATACAACTTGCCCCCTCTTATCTGGATGCTGGATGAGCAACTGTTCCATGGCCAAAAGCTTCAAGCTGATTCCTTTAAAGATGTCCATGTCATCGACTCCTAGCAGAACGGTTTGACCTCTAAACTGATCTCGTAACTCGACGACCTTGGATTCTGTCTCCGGTAGATTCATCACAGACTGGAGCTGACCTATATGAATCCCAACGGGAAGAATCTTAATACTAACAGTGCGACCGTAATACTCCAGACCAATGTAACCTCGCTTCGACTGGTAAGAAAGACCGAGCATTCTACTACAGCAAGAGAGGAAGTGCCTGGCATAGTCGAAAGTGTGGAAACCAATGAGATCAGAGTTGAGAAGTGCCCTCAGGAGTTCGTCACGGACGGGAAGTGTCCGATAAATTTCGGACGATGGAAACGGACTGTGAAGGAAAAAGCCAAGTTTCACCCTATTGAACCGTTTCCTCAGAAACGTTGGCAAGACCATCAAATGGTAATCATGGACCCAAACATAATCATCGTCGGGGCTGATTACTTCCATAACCTTGTCAGCGAATATTTTGTTCACAGAAACATAAGCTTGCCAAAGCGACCGATCAAACCGACCCCCAAGATCCGGGGATAATGGGAGCATGTAGTGGAACAAAGGCCACAAATGCTGTTTACAGAACCCATGGTAGAACTTGCTGAAGAGATCAGTCGGGATAAATGCTGGGACGCATTTAAAAGTCTCGAGCAACGTCTGGGCTACATCATCTTGCTCGTCCGGTTCAATTTCTTCCTTGAGACAACCAACATAAATAACTTCAACATCATCTCCAAGTCCATCCTTGAGTTGCAAGAGAAGAGAGTCCTCGTCCCAGCTAAAGGTCCAATCCCCGCTACCATCTGAACTTCTATGGGCCCGAAGTGGAAGCTGGTTCCCCACAATGATGATCCGTTCCTGGGAGACAGACGAGGGTGCATCAGATGTAACACTGTTGCTATTGTCATCGTCCAGCTCGGACAACAAGCCAGCAACTGTCGCCACTCGAGGCAGCCTCTTCCTCTCGCGAGCAAAACTCGAGGAATCACCGGAAGCAAGATCCAGGAGGTTAGAATAGGACCTCGAGACCATTTTGAAGGTGATTACAAAGCTTGGAATGAACTACTCTTGGCTTATTCACCAGCCGGTCAAATCTTTAGCTACAGGCAAATTCTAAAAAGAAAGAAAGAAAGAAAGATAATCAGGCACCTATTAGCAAACAAGTACCAAACTGTCTCATCATCCATAAACAAAGCAGCTAATAAAAGAACAAACTTTTAACCGAGATCCTGTTTGCTAAGCTAACCTTCAATAAGAAAAGAGAAATGGCGGTGACATCTTATAACTACCATGTTAAAGTAGCAAACTAAACCAATTATAGTTGACTTAAGCAAGTTCAAATCTTTGAAAATATGACTATAATAAATAATATCTACTGATCAAAGAAAGTAAGCTCCAGGAGGCTTCAATTTGCCAATAAGTAAATCTGATAAAAGAACACCAACTGTTCTCCCGCCACCAAACACCAAAACTAAAAACATTTAAACTGGGTACTTAAGAAATCACAATCTCCACCTAGCAGCAAAAAAAAAAAAAACCGCACGTTCCTAAACTAAAGAAGAAAACTCCATTTGGGTTCTAATGAAGAGAAGGAGGACACAGTCCATGGAAGCCCAAAAAAAACATTGTAGAACATGAGAAACAAGAAAGAGAGAAGTAAAAAAGAACCGACCTTTAGATTAGGAGAAAAAAACAGAGAAGCAAAAAGAAAACAAAAGATGTCCTAGCTTTTCCCTCCCTCCCTCTTCATTTTCTTTGGATTCCAGAGTTAAAAGTATATGTCTTTATTAAACCCTCTTGTTCCCTTCGCCTTTGCTTTTTACCTTTGCCTTCCAGATATTATTAGACAAGAACAAATGGCGTCTTTTATTGAGAAAGCATTAGATTCTCTCTCTCCCTCTCTCTCTCTCCCTCTCTCCCTGTCTCTCTCTAAACAGTCCAGTCACTGTGGAGGCTTCAGAGTGAGAGTGGTGAGTGGTGACATGAGGAGGGAAATGGAACGTCAGAATCCCAAGTTATGTATTATGGAGTTTTACTTTTTTCTATATTAGTTTAATACAGTTATTCTATTGGCTAATAATATAGGCCAAACACTATCATAGTTTTTTTTAAATACATGGTATTTAAATATCGTCCACTAATTCATATTCAATCAGTATGAAATCTTATAGTTACAATAGAAAAAAGATATTTCTCGTTAATCTTAGTTTTTCTCCGTAAACTTATGTATTATTAAGTGCTAACCGCACTTGGTTATCAGAGAAAAAAAATGTAGTAAGCGTAGTTTAGTGTTTTGTCTGGTTCTCTATAGTTTATCTTAATCATGAGATTTAGGACCAATGCCCCCTCTCAGGTCTCAAATTGGCCACCTAACCCCCTGTCACGATGCAATGTGGCGCGTGCATGTAATATCTGACCAATCATTGGCCTTTCTTACCACACCACATTATTCGAACAATAATTAAGTTGTTTAAATCATATCATATATGAAATTGGTCGAAGTATTAAATAAATAAATAATAATATAATTAATTCAAGCAAGTATTCTTTCATCACCGGTCTTTCCTATTTACTAATTAATCACTCTTTTTTTTTCTTCCTTTTTTTATGTTTTTCAGTTACTTGAATTAGATGATTCGCATACCAATAACGATGTTTTTAGTATACGTTAGTATGACTGTATTTGTAGAGATCAAATTTAAAATCTGTTAATAAAATTAAACGACTCTTTGAAGAATATGAAGTATTCACTGATTGAATTTTTTTATGGGGACAGGTACCCGCCGTATGGCATTCAACGGTTCAGGTTGCTCGTAGTGTATTAGTCGGTCGTAAAAACTATTATTTCTGTTTTTTGGACCACTTACTACTAAGAAAACGAAAGTTTGCTGTTATAATACACAAGTGACATGTCCCTCTCTAGTCTCCCCTGAGGCTGGTGAAATAAACTACGGGAAACGACAAAGTAAACACAAAATCAATCATATTTTTTTTGTAATTACAAAATCAATCATATTGAACGCTATTTAAATATTTCATATTCAAAAATATAATGTGTAAACATATTTTCACACTTTTAAATTACAACTACTGAGCACAATCGATTTCTATAACAATTTAAAAAAAATGTAAATTAGTAAAAGAATGAAATGGTACGAAGACGCTCGAGCCACAGAGAGTAGGGAACAAAAGGACATCTGCTCTCGACAATATATCGTGTTCATCCGTTTTATTAATCACATAAAGACAGTAAATTACCCTATAATCTGCGACCACTTCCGATTTGTTGGGCTTGGTTATCTCTCCGAACTCGGAAATGTCTCCGAGAGGCCAGAAATAGTCGATATTGCGGATTCAGATTTACGAAATCGGAATCGACACGATTGATCATTTATTCAATGTAGGACAAAGCTATTGTAATGTTGACAATGATGTATTTACAAGCGTTGAGCAAGTTTCATATTAATAATATTCACACAACTCTGTTTCGTTGCACAAAAATCCACCAAACTCGCTACATTAAATTTAAAATTCTTAAGAGTTAATTGCTTCTTCCCCTTTAATAATACAAGGACTATGGAAAGTGTTTCCGAATATAGATGAAGAGGACCACTGAATAATTTAGATTTTATGGAAAGCCTAAGATAAATTACTCAATCAGTACCAATAATCGAACGACAAATGCACTCTGCAATAAGGCATGTATAGTCAAAATGTTTGATGGGGCGCCGTTTTCCACTTGATTGAATCCTCGTAGACTTTTAACAAAGTTTGCAGTTATAATTCGCTTGAGAACTTTGATTTTTTAGATTTTTTTTTTTCAAAGTAATATTATAATTTGAAAGAAATTTGTTGTCAACCTTCAAATAATATCTTACCAGAATTATTAATAGTTAGTCCAATTGATGTTCAAATATTAAATATTGAGATGAAAATAAATGTACAACCATGTGTTTTACTGTTGTTAGGCAGGCCAATGATGGGTGGGTAGGTCCTACTCCTACCACATTCGATCGACCATTATTAACGGCCCATACGCATTCTTGTTCTGCTTATGGGCCCGCCACTGTATTTTGGATCTCCCATTACTAATTGGCTTCGTAATTCTTTTTGACTGAAGCTGGGCCATCAATTAGTAGCGTAGCTGCGTAGGAAACCAATTTCGGAGGAATTGTGTTGTTACCAATTTACCATGATTCTTCGTACTAAATTGCAATACTTTGGGAGGTTATTCTTTGAAAAAACATAAGAGAGAAAGTAAAATTTGTATAATCATCATAAAATTATCGTCTATCAAAATTCTAACCATCCTAAAATTTACCTTCTCATTATGGATTCTTCCGCCAATTGTCGTTTATAAAACCAAAAGCAAGTTCTGAAGTGTTCGCTTTTAAGCAAGCCAATAAATCTAAGTTAGCATGTTATTATCACATTTGATTAGCTGGACTAACTTTCCATTATGACATTAGAAGGAGAATAATCGTGAGTGGGGCTGTTTGATTTCAGGGGTCCTTTTCACTTTTTTGTTTGATGGAATCCGTGGCTGACCTTTCAATAAGTTGGATTGTTAGACGAGAATCAACGACCTTGGAGAACAAGAAAAGAATAGTCTATCTTTCAAAAAGTAAAAGTCACTAACAAGAAAAGAAGAAGAAGAAGGGAGAGGAGGTCCTTCCGGGGTTTAGTTTTTTTTGTTTGATTTTAGTTTTTTTTTTGTTTTTTAGTAGAGGAACATCTTAGTCTTTTTCCGTGCCTTCTCGCCGGAAAAAATGTCGATTCCGGCATGAGGGGGGAAATTGTACAATTTGTTCAAATAGTAGGGATTTTTTAATCAGTTTGCAAAAAACGGGAGTGTGAGCATTAAATATGTCAAACTACAGGGGCCAGATATAATTTACCCTTAAATAAATACAAAATAAAGAGCATTGTATATTCATTCCCAACAATTAATATGCAATTTTATAGGCAACTACATCGTGTCAGAACAACTCCTATAGGTTATCAATTATATACATATTCATTATATCCGAATATCAAGAAACATAAGAAAATAAATTAAGCCTAAATCTGATCCATATCCATAATGTTTATTGGTTTGGTTTGAACCATAGCCAATTGAGCCATAACTTTTAATTTTAGGTATGAATGTCACTCAAGAATAAGGAACCGAACATATGTTATTTTTGTTAAAAAAAATGAAAAGGTGCTATGTAGTTTGATATTTGTTGGGACATGATTTAGTATATGTATTTTTGCATACAACTATTCTGATTTATGGACATTGAAATGATTTTACTTAGTATAGTGGAATATATTTTTTAGTTATAATAAATAATTTGCTTACTTATATTTCAGATAATTTTATTTGAATAATAGTTTTACTTTGATGACTGCGAACGTTTCAATTATCTGTTTATGTTTGTTTGTATAGCTTCACGTGGATAATTTGATCAATTATGTTAGAATTATTCACTTATTTATAATCAAATAATTTAAACAATTATAATTAAATCAATTCATTGTATATGATTATCACGTATATTACTCTTCACGACCAAATCTAGTTTTTAGGTAAAATTAGATAGTAATCCTACTCGTTTTTTTAGCTAAAACTAGTTAGTGGTCTGACCACTCAAAATATGGTCAGCTATTCAATCAACCTACCCAAATGATATGGTTCCACCATAGGATAAGAAAAAATAACCAACCAAATACATAAAAATGCTAAACATCCAAGAAAAAAAAAGCAAAAAGACCTTAGTAGTTTTCTAACTTACGATGCTTTTAACCAGCGAAGATAAAAAATCTATTTTTACTAATCAAACCTAATTTTATGACAATTGAATCTGATCTCTTTTTTATTGTTGAATTAATTTTTTAATTTTTTATTTGAACAAATTGTACCTTATTTGATTAGCGAATATTTAAAATTATCTGATATCTTTCATAAAAAAATAAACTTATTTTACCATATTTAAGTAATTATTAGTATATTAACAAGTTTTGATTTGATCAACAAATTGACCATGTAATTCGGGTGAACTAATGAAAAGAAGATTTATAGTTTATACTCTCATTCTTTTGTATTTGAAGGGAAATTTGTAGGCCAATTTATTTTCAGAATAGAAAAAGGGGCCAGACAGATTTTCTGGGCCTCGGTATCTGAGCAAAAATCATGGGCTAACGTGGGGCCCAAAATATCCGTACAAATTTGGGAAAGAAATGGCGCCAAATATACAGCCGAGGACCGAATTGGAAAGATCAACTGAACTACATCCTCAAGATTCCACAAGTCCGAACCGTCGGAGTCTTGCATCGACGTGGCGCCCAAGCAACGATGTTCCAGAGGAAGACGACCAGTTGGGGAGGAGGCAGCGGGACCCACACCAACCAACCCTGGCAAGGACAGGGCCCAATTGGACAAGGCGGGGTCCCTCATAATCGGCGCGGGTGTGCCGATGTTGTTGTGTCTCAAGCTGAACAGGGTTCTACTGATCCTTCTGGGGAGCCGTTGGAGCTGGAATCCGAGTTGGAGCCGGAATCCGAGCGGCCTTGTGTTGAGGATGACGTAAAGACTGGATCTTTAGTAGAGAGTGATTTGGAGGAGGAGGAAGACGAGGACGTGGGAAGTAGGTTGATGAACTTGAGGTTGGTTTCGAAGGAGCCGGAGTTATCTGAGGAGCAGCTCAGTACCAATGACCAGTTGCAAGAAGACGAGGTAACTTCGGATGGATTACGAGTATTGGTGTTTGCCCTTGATGCTATGTGGGTTATACATATGCCCATGGTTCGAGATATATGGTTGTTGGGTTAATAGAGGGTAGGAGAATTACGTATATGAAATAGGTTCCGTGAATTGTTCATTCTTTATAGGTTTGGTTAGTGTCAATTTGCAACATTCAGATAGCCTGTGCTTTGCAACCTAGCCAAGGTTTACACAGCCTTGTAAAAGAACCTTCCTGTCGGGACGGTAACTGATTTTTAACAACTTCGGATTGTCATGGGAGAGGCTTGTCCATTTGTTGCTTTGTTTGCATTGTCACTCGGTTCGTTACTCGTAGGTACTTGCTATGGAGTCCATTTTCGGAGACAACGTCTTTATTCTTGACAGGGCAGAAGGGCTACGGTGTTGTTGAAAAAAAATAAACTTGATTTGTCTAGATAATTCTAGACATGGCATGACAGAGATAATTCTAGAATAGCCTAGGATATTATGTTGTAATGATAACTCTAGAAAAACCCAGAGAAGCTTACGGCTGGTCAAAAAAGTTAGGAAAAGTCAAAAAAGATATTATGATAGATAATTCTAGAAAAAACAGGAGAAGGAGTATGGCGGTGTAGGCAGCTTATAAATAGGAGTGTGGCTGCCATTTCTTTGTGTAACGGAGAAGAAATAAAAAAGTAGTGATAAGGTGTAAAGTTAGGCGTGAGGTGTAATTGAGAGAAAATATAGAAGGAGTGATAAGATAAAGGTATTGTCGTGAGTTGTTGTAAAGAAGAGAATAAAGCTTGTTTAATAAAGTTAAAGTATATTCCCTCCCTACTTTTACAAGTTGGTTCGTGAGCTAATAAGCCATCCAGCCATTTATATTAAATCTATTCCAACAAAGTGGTATCAGAGCTAAGGCGATGGCGAGCGATATGTTCCCGTTTCAAGTTCCGAGGCTCACCAAAGACAACTACGAAAATTGGTCCATCCAAATGAAGGCATTGCTCGGCTCGCAAGATGCATGGGAGATTGTCGAGAAAGGCTACGTCGAACCGGAGAATGAAGCGGCACTTACGCAAAACCAGAAGGAAATGCTACGTGGTTCGAGAAAGAAAGATAAGAAAGCTCTCTACCTCATCTATCAAGGTATGGATGAGACGTCGTTCGAGAAAATATCGAGAGCTGCTACCGCAAAGGAAGCGTGGGAGATCCTGCAAAATTCATTCAAAGGAGTCGAAAAAGTGAAGAAGGTTCGACTACAAACTCTAAGAAGTGAGTTCGAATCTCTCATGATGAAAGAATCTGAATCAATATCAGATTATTTTTCGCGAGTCCTAGTAGTTGTTAATCAACTACGAAGAAATGGTGAAGTTTTGGATGATATTCGGGTGATCGAGAAGATACTACGATCACTTGTACCAAGGTTCGACTATATTGTTGTCGCTATTGAAGAGTCAAAAGATCTTGACTCAATGACAGTGGATGAGCTCATGGGTTCTTTACAAGTCCATGAAGAAAGAATAAGGAAAAGAAAGCAAGAGGGAGGAGTAGAAGAGCTCCTACAAGCTAAGCTCACCCTAAAAGATCGAGGAGAGAGCTCTAGTAGTAATACTAGAGGAAGAGGACGTGGCTATTACAAAGGAAAAGGAAGAGGACGAGGCAAGTTAGAGGACGATGATCAAAGGTATCAAAGATCGAGCTCCATAAGAGGACGTGGTAGAGGAAATTATTCCTGGCACAGTAATAGACCAAGGTATGACAAATCTCGAACTGAATGCTATAATTGTCATAAGCTTGGTCATTATGCTTCAGAGTGTCGATCTTCTTCAAATAATGTGAACGAGAAAGTTAATTATATTCGTCAAGAAAATCAAGAAGATCAGACCTTGTTGGTGGCTCACAAAGAAGGTGAGTACGATGAAAACTCTACGTGGGTGCTTGACACTGGAGCAAGTAATCACATGTGCGGCATGAAGGAGAAATTCATAGAGCTTGATGAATCAATTTCTGGCAACGTGACATTCGGGAATGGTGCAAAAACTCCGGTAAGTGGTCTTGGCAAAATCTTGATTCGATTAAAGAATGGAAATCATCAGTTTATTTCCAATGTTTATTATGTCCCTAACATTAGAATGAATATACTAAGTATGGGACAACTCTTAGAAAAAGGCTATAAGATGAATATGGAGGAATTTAGCCTTTTCATTAGAGACAGAAATGAGAGATTAATTGCCAAGGTGCCGATGACGAAAAATAGGATGTTCTATCTGAACATTCACAATGATGTTGCTAGATGTTTGACAGCTTGTTTGAAGGATTCGTCATGGCTTTGGCATTTGAGGTATGGACATCTTAATTTTGGAGGATTAAAATTATTGTCCCAGAAAAGGATGGTTACAGGATTGCCAAGAATTGACCACCCGGATCAGCTTTGTGAAGGATGTTTACTTGGAAAACACTTTAGAAAAAGTTTTCCTAAGGAAACATTGACGAGAGCCACGAAGCCACTACAGCTAGTTCACACAGATGTTTGTGGACCTCTGAAGCCAAGTTCGTGTGGTGGAAATAATTACTTCCTCATATTTGTCGATGATTTTAGCCGAAAAACTTGGGTTTATTTCTTGAAACAAAAATCGGAGGTTTTCTCCAATTTCAAGAAATTTAAAACCCTTGTGGAGAAAGAAAGTGGCTTCGAGATTATGGCCATGAGATCAGACAGAGGAGGTGAATTTACTTCAAAGGAGTTCGAGACCTACTGTGAAGATAATGGAATTCGTCGTCCTCTTACAGTTCCATACACGCCACAACAAAACGGAGTTGCTGAAAGAAGAAACAGAACAATTCTCAATATAGCTCGAAGCATGTTGAAGACCAAGAGAGTACCCAAGGAATTTTGGGCAGAAGCAGTTGATTGTTCAGTTTATCTGATAAACCGATGCCCGACAAAAAGTGTGTGGAACATGACTCCTCAAGAAGCATGGAGTGGAGTGAAACCGAGCATCTCACATTTGCGAGTATTTGGGAGCATTGCATATGCTCATGTGCCAAGTCAAAAGAGATCGAAGCTTGATGACAGGAGTATCAAGTACTTATTTATCGGGTATGACTCTCGATCCAAGGGCTACAAGTTATATGATCCGATCAATCAGAAGATCATCATAAGCAGAGATGTGGAGTTTGATGAAGAAGGCATCTGGGATTTTGGTGTTAAAGAAAAAGATAATAATTTTCTTCCTATTTTGGAAGAAGAAGAACCACCAGAACCAGTTGCTCCAGCTACTTCACCACCTCCATCACCTCCAGCACAACATCAGGATCCATCATCATCAGATGAAAGTTCGAGTGAAAGGCCCTTACGGACAAGGAGTTTAGCTGATATCTATACAGATAACGTATCACTCTTTTGTCTCTTTGCAGATAGTGATCCAATAGCCTTTGAAGAAGCCATAAAAAGTGAAAAATGGAGAAAGGCGATGAATGAAGAGATCGAGGCTATAGAAAAGAATAACACATGGGAGCTCGCAACACTTCCAAAAGGGCAAAAAGCAATAGGAGTAAAGTGGGTGTATAAAGTCAAGAAAAATGCCAACGGAGAAGTCGAAAGATACAAGGCAAGATTGGTTGTCAAAGGATATAGCCAAAGAGAAGGCATCGACTATGATGAGGTATTTGCTCCTGTTGCTCGTCTTGAAACTATTAGATTAATTATTTCTCTAGCTGCTCAAAATAAATGGAAAGTCCATCAAATGGACGTGAAGTCTGCATTTCTAAATGGACATCTTGAAGAGACAGTTTATGTCGAGCAGCCGCCGGGGTATGAAATCAAAGGACATGAGGATAAAGTCCTAAAGTTGAAGAAGGCTTTGTATGGCCTAAAACAAGCACCGAGGGCATGGTACAGCAGAATTGATAAGTACTTTCAAGAAAATAATTTCAGCAAGTGCCCACATGAACATGCTCTCTATGTGAAGGTGAACGAAAAAGGAGACATGCTACTTGTATGCCTGTACGTGGATGATTTGATTTTTACAGGCAACAATCCAACAATGTTCGAAGAATTCAAGAAGGCGTTGGTATTGGTTTTCAGCATCCTCGGAATCGTTTCTTTCTCCATGACACTTAACCAATGTTTATATTTTTTTTCCTAATTCCATGGAAAATATTATTGTTATCTCATCTTGGTTTCTGTTTCCCTAATTTACTAGGCAGTGACTTTATTAAGCTGCCATGCCAGCACTTCTTCTGCACGAACTGCATGAAGACTTATTCTGACATGCATGTATCAGAAGGCACTGTGAACAAGCTTCATTGTCCAGAAGCAAAATGCGGCGGCATGATTCCACCTGGTTTGCTGAAAAGGTTGCTTGGCAGTGATGAATACGAACGATGGGAGTCCTTAATGCTACAGAAAACACTGGATGCAATGCCTGATGTAGTTTATTGCCCGAGGTGTGAGACTCCCTGCATAGAAGATGAAGAACAGCATGCACAATGCACCAAGTGTTTCTTTAGCTTTTGCACGCTTTGCAGAGACAGACGACATGTTGGAAAAGTTTGCATAACACCAGAACAGAAGCTTCTGTTCCTACAGGTGAATTTTGTGTCCTCATCCTTTTGTTTTTGTTGGCTTTCCAGCTTGGTATTGGCTTACAGATAATGTACTTCTCCCAGCCAGGTCAAATCAAGCGTTTTTTTTGTATTTATAAGTGGATATCTCCTTTTTTGTTTATATTACAAATCGAAATTCTCAACATGCCATTTACTACTTGGGTTAGGCTTCATAGTCATTTGATTCCTTTGTTATACGAAAGGTGAAGGTGGTAAATTGTGTTTATGGTAATGGTCCTTCCTTGCGAAGTTGCAGCTATGAATGCTGACATTCAATTTCGGTTATGGCCGGACAACCTTAAGCTCTGATGTGCTTTGATTTGCCACTTATAACAGCATCGTTCTATCTCTATACGTTTGTCCTTGGAGTGATTGCGAAGCTCTATGATTATTCTTTTTTCCTTGCAGGATCGGCAGAATTCACGACAGCTGATAAACAAGCAAAAACACAAGGAGCGTGAGATGATCAATGAACTTTTGAGTCGCAAAGAAGCACTTCGTGATGCAAAGCAATGCCCAACTTGTAAGGTGGCAATCTCGAGAACTGAAGGTTGTAATATGATGGTGTGCGGGAACTGTGGGGAGCACTTCTGCTACAAATGTGAACTGGCAATTGACGGATATGATCATTTTAGGTAAGCCGTTTCCTTTTTTTTTTTTTTT